>CAUZXS010001566.1:0-60000 GCA_963585895.1 Sepioteuthis lessoniana
GTCATTTATTTGCAGACAGTGAAGTGGTTACAAGTATTGCTATTTAACACTAATTATTCATTCATTTGCACGCAGTTAAATTTTCCCAAGTATTGATATGTAATACCAATAATCAAATTTAGGCACACAGTTAAAATGTTTCATGTATTGCTATTTAAGATTAATAATTCTATTCAACATTACTCATTCATTTGCACACAGTTAAATGGTTCCAAATGTATCACTAACAAATCAATTAAACACCAGTCATTCGTTTACACACAGTTAGATAATCAAACAGTTCTATTTCAAACAATTCAATTTATCATGTCATTTGTTTGCACTCTGTTTAAATGTAAAACAGTTCTATTTGACCCATAAATAGGACCCTATCAGGCAAGGTCAAGTAAGCCTGAAATTGTAGATAATGCAACTGTACTTCAAGCCATAGAGGCAAATCTTGTGAGTAGCACTCAGAGAGTATCAGGCAAGTTCAGTATCTCAAAGTCCAGTTTGAAGTGACACCAAAAGGATCAAGGCAAAAGTATCTGAAGCTGCCAAATTGGGTCTCATGTTACCAAAATATGACAAAACTTATTCTAGTATCTATGGAGTACGCATGGCATAGTGGCTTATGTGCTGGCATGTCACATTGTCGCATAAATGTATGAATCTGCTTATTCCTAAGGCCAAAGAAACCAAACCAAACTAACTTTAGTATTAATCTCTTCTATTTCTTTCTCTAACTTCCTTTACTGTCTTTTTTCCTTCTTTCTCTATTTCCACTCAAGCAGATGATAGATGTCTGATATATAGCATTATCGTTTCCTATCTCTCTCTTTGCTATTTTTTTCTTGTTTATTATATTTGCTTTTATTCTCTTAGATATGTAGCATCTTCTTTTTCTATCCTTTCTTTCTACGCAATCAAAATGGAATAGTCCATTGTTTATATGAGGTGATGACAGGGTGTCATTGGTTCATACCTTATTGTATTAATATCAAAGATATTATTTATGTTTCATTGTACCAATCTGCTATTGTGTTTACATGTATGAGTATTTGTGTGTATATTTATTTGCATGTACTTATAGGTAAATATATATTTATGAATGATTGTGTATGTAAGTGTGTATATAGGTGAATATGCAAATAAATATTTATGAATGTGGGTGTTGGAGTATCTTTGAATATTCATGAACGTGTGTGTTGGAGTATCTTTGAATATTCATGAATGTGTTTGAGTATCTTTGAATATTCATGAACGTGTATGTTTGATTATCTTTGAAAATTCATGAATGTGTGTGTTGGAGTATCTTTGAATATTCATGAATGTGTGTGTTGGAGTATCTATGAATATTCATGAACGTGTGTGTTGGAGTATCTTTGAATATTCATGAATGTGTTTGAGTATCTTTGAATATTCATGAACGTGTATGTTTGATTATCTTTGAAAATTCATGAATGTGTGTGTTGGAGTATCTTTGAATATTCATAAATGTGTGTGTTGGAGTATCTATGAATATTCATGAACGTGTGTGTTGGAGTATCTTTGAATATTCATAAATGTGTGTGTTGGAGTATTTATGAATATTCATGAATGTGTGTTTGAGTGTCTTTGAATATTTATGAATGTGTGTGTTTGACTATCTTTGAATATTCATGAATGTGTGTTTGAGTGTCTTTGATTCATGAATGTGTATGTTTGAGTATCTTTGAATATTCATGAATGTGTGTGTGAGTATCTATGAATATTCATGAATGTGTGTGTTTGAGTATCTTTGAATATTCATGAATGGGTGTGTGAGTATCTATGAATATTCATGAATGTGTGTAGGTGTATGGGAGGGCGCTACTCTTTTCCCGGGTTTACTCTACTTTACCCTTGATCTGTACCTTATAATGCTGAGTGTTAAGCAAGAAGACATCAAGTACCATTTTTTAAGTCTTTGATATGATTCGACCCGGGATTGAACGGATTGAACCCTGGTCTCTCGGCGAACAATTTAACCATTATGCCAATGGACAGGTAGAAATAATTAAATTAAGACAAAAACCAAAACTACTGAAATTTTCATTGTGTTTCTATGTAATCTAAATCCAGCAAAAACAGCATATTATAGCGAGATTTCTATTAGATAGATATGAACTATCCTAGATACCGGCAAATCGATAGATAGATAGATAGATATGAACTAACCTAGATACAAGATACAAGCAAATTGATAGATAGATAGATAGATAGATATGAACTAACCTAGATACCGGCAAATAGATTGATAGATAGATAGATAGGTATGAACTAACCTAGATACAAGCAAATTGATAGATAGATAGATAGATAGATATGAACAGACTGAGTTACAGGCAGATGGATTGATCGATAGATAGTAAAACTGGATATTTCTTTTCGATTCTTTCTTGAATAAAAATAGTTTAAAGATTTGACTCCAACATGCCTTCTATCGATTTTTTAAAAATAAATTCTGATCTCATAATAACAAACAATGATAAACTTACAGAATAGAAAAATTCCAGCACAATTTGCAGCTGGATAATAATATTTTGCCGTCCTCTTTCACGCAGAAAGTTAATCTTTTATCACCTAAATTCTTAATATAAACAAGATAACTATATAATGCACATTAGGATCCCTCACTACTTCCTAAATAGAAGCACCTATATCATTGCAGACCGCTGTTATCGTAGAAATTCACAGTTCACGGTTCGTTTACCACTAAGAATAGAATTGATGATTTTTTTTTTGTTTGGATATTCATTGTAAAATGGTGAAATTAAAAGAAAGAATTAAAAAAAATGGAGATGATAATTCTGTCGACGGTGATTAATATGTTTAAAGTCACATCGTCATGACTGGGAGAAGATATTTTTTGCCACCATTTTTGGATGAGGAGTTGGTGATCTAATGAAGACAATGTGCTCATGTAACCTGACCGAATTCTTCAAGTCCCAAAGAATGAAAAACTAAATTTACAACCCCAAAGAGTATGCCGTCATTATTCTTTTTTAGCGACTTGTTAACCTTCTCATCTGTTTTTTTTTTTAAATAGCTTTTGACTCCCCACACCCACACATACTTTTGCTTTTCTTCTTTTTTTTTTGTTTTCTTTTGTTTTATTTTGTTTGGTTTGGTTTTATTTTTTGTTCTCACGAGAATTCGTTGAAATTACGTTAAGATTTTTCCACTTAGTCTTATATGAAAGGAAAGAAAAAGTGGGTGAGAGAAAAAGAGACGAAGACGAAGACAGAGTGAAAGAAAGAGATATAGAGAGTGACAGAGAAAGAAAGAGAGAGGCAGAGAGACAGAGAGAGAAATGATAGCCGAAAATATCGAGAAAAATTAGACTCATCTGTGTTATTGATTGAATACAAAGCTTAAAAGTTAGAGAGCCCTTATATGCCGCACCCTTTTTTATGTCCCCCCCACCACCAAGGTTAGCTTAGCCAAAGTCAGGTTGTCTTGACTTTGAGATGAGAGAAATGGGTTCTGAGAGAAATCGTGGGTGAAGGAAAAGAGGCCTCCCTGGGGCGAGAAAGTGAAGCACAATTATGTAAATATTTAACGTACATGGACGAGAGGAATGTTTTACCATGTGTGCGTAACTTAAATACATATCGAGATTAAGGTGAAAATATCTAATAATAGTAAGCTAGCTAGCTAGCTAGCTCGCTCACCAGATAGATAGATTTTGCAAAAAAAAAGATATTGATAAATAGATAGATAGATAAGCAAACTTGATTTGTCGTTCCGTATCTCTCTTGAATAAAAAAGAATTTGAAGATTTGACTCCAATATCATCATCATCATCATGTCGTGCCGCCAGCACGGATATCCCTGACCATCTCTCGCCACTTCTCCCTATCATTCATCGCCTCAGGCAGGTCTTCAGTCTTACATCCTGTGTCTTCACGTAGTTGCTGTATGTAAGTTCGAGCTGGTCGTCCTGCTTTTGCTTGGCCATATGTGGGGGTCCATAAGAGTACATCACTTACGAGCTCGTCCTTGTTTCTCCAGCAGTATCCTGCGTGTCTGGTTCGTCTAACTTGTATAGTTTTCGTGATGGGAGGCAAATGGCCGTATAGTTGGTGTCTCGTGGGGTGTTGTCACCCGGGCTTGTTCAATATTGCTCTCAACATTCTTTTGTAGTTGCCGTCTAGCTTCTTCTCCAGCCGTTTAGTCAGCGTCCATGTAGTGCATCCATATAGTTGTATCGATACAACCGCTGCCAGGAAGAAACTGCGTTTCATTTTATCGGTCAGGTCTGATTTCCATATGATCGAGAGCCTATCGATAGCCGTCCATGCTTTCGTCAGCCGTGTGTCGATGTCGTTTTCGGTTGATGAGACGCTACTTCCTAAATAAATGTAAAAAGGTTCACCTGTCGTGTATTTAAAAATTATTGATAGATAGATAGATAGATAGAAAAGAAATGCAAATGAGAAAAAATTTCGGCATAAAAATATTACATTTACGAACGCTATAGCTTGAAGTTTCCTATAGTGCGCACAATCATCAGACAGAAATGTTTCATGATGGTTAGAGTGTTCGCCAGTGGCCCGTGAGACCAGGGTTCATTTCCAGGTCGAGTCATATCAAAGACTAAAAAAATGCTACTTGATGTATCCTTGCCTAAGACTCAGTATTAAAAGGTACGGATCAAGGGTAAGTGGAGCAAAGGTACGGATCAAGGGATGCTCTACCCTACAACTCGGTGTAGTAGCTATTGACTACGGTCTCTAACTTGTACATATATATTTGTATCAAAATGGATTGGGCATTAAGTAATCTACAAAGGTTGATATACCATAAAATAAAATAAAAAAAAAAACAAACAGAACTATAATCTATTCCCGGATCTCACAACAAGATAGATAGATAGATAGATAATTTGGTTGGTTGGTTGGTTGGTTGGTTTTTTATGGCATATCAACCTTTGTAGGTTATTCAGAGGCAAATCCTCTTTATACATATATATTAAATATATGACGTGTAAACATTTTGTTGATAATATTTTTAAACGAGCCTGAGTTCATTTGTTTGCACATAGTTAAGGTTTTGTTAGTTTTTTTTATGGCACATCAACCGTTGTTGGTTATTTAATGCCAAATCCTGTTTTTACATATATATTGAATCTATGATCTGTAAGCATTTTTGTAGATATACACAGTTAAATGATCAAACAGTTCTATTTATAAAAACTCAATTTAGCACAATTCAATTAAGTTAAATGGTTTCAAGTATTGCAATGTATCAATAACAATTCAATTAAATATTTGTTTATGCGCAGTTAAATGATCAAAACACCTCTATTTCCAGCAATTCAATTTTGCATGTCATTTGTTTGCACTCAGTTTAAATGTCAAACAGTTCTATTTAACGTATAGATAGGACCCGATCAGGAGCTACCACTCCGGGTCAGAGTGGACCTAGGAGTGATGGTAATGAAAGGGTACTCGACTTTCCCCAAAGCTCCAGTATTAATGTAACCTCACCATTATATTATTTAGTGTCATAACAGGACACTCGTTAGAGGGAGGTCTTATGATTCTGCAAAGATACAGTCAGTGGATTCTACTGCCCTAGCCGATTGGGCTGGGATAAATAAGAATTAGAAAAGGTAATAGTAGGTATATTAGAGTGTGCAAGTCTAATTAATATACCCACGGGAACTGGGTTCGTAAGAAAATGAAAGAATATCAGCGAAATAGAGAATGCGTGTCTATGCTCGAACGCTCTTTAACAGAAGTCGTGAAGACAAGATGCAAACACTTTGTTTATGGCTTTTCAAGCATTATATAGTTACTCTCTATATCTCTCTCCCTACTCCTCTGTGTGTGTATAGTGTATATCTGTGTGTGTAAGAGAGAGAGAGAGAGAGAGAGAGAGAGAGAGAGAGAGAAGGAGACCGTGAAGATGAATGTGTATCTCAGAAACCCAACGCTTATGTGCAACGAATTTGTTTACTTCAATACCGAACGGTTTTCTGTGACTTTCAGGAATCTTATTACTCGCTACAGAAGTGGCAATTTAATCTCACAAGCCATTTGCCAAATCCGATTATCAAACATCGCCCAGCTATTTAACATCAAAGTTCAGAATTAAGCAGCTACATTTGGTGCCATTGCTATCATTATTATTAGTATTATTATTGATAATGTTGATTTTATTGTTTATAATGTAAATTTTCACGTCGATAGAATCTGGTATGACGTCATTGAATTTAAAGTGACAGCAAGTCTCCAGAGCTCTCCAGGATATTTCTTATTGTCTACCCGATCTCAATAGTACGGGTCCAATTTTTCCTCGGATCACTTTTTATTATTATTATTATTATTATTATTTACTCCTTTAGGGGTTTCTCACATCAGTATCGGCTGATGGTTTTTCACTGGAGCAAGTCTCCTCAAGTCTCCAGGACTCGTCTCAGAATTCTGGCCGTTCTCAGCGATGCGGTTATTTGGATAGTCTCTACCCGTCCGCCAATTTCCAAGTCCTCCAGGCCTTTTGATAATCCTTTTGTTATTGTGCCAAAAGCACCAATCACAATTGATACAATCGTCACTTTCGTGTTCCACAGCTTTTTCAATTCTCTAGCAAGGTCGAGGTACTTATCCTTCTTTTCACATTTTTTTCAGTTTTATTCTGTGGTCGGCTGGGACAGCAAAATCGACAATTTTGCAAATTCTTTTCTTTTTTTTTTTTAATTATTATCAGGTCTGGTCTTCTGGCCGAGATTTGATGATCCGTGTGTATGTCAAAGTTCCAAAGGAGTTTATGTGTGTCATTTTCTAGGACAGGTGCTGGGTTGTGCATATACCGTTTGTTAGCGTGGTCAAACCTAAATTTCTTTCACATTTCCAAGTGGTATTATTATTATTATTAAGCTTGGTTTCTTTCATTATTGGCATATCAACATTCGTGGTTTATTAGATACCAAATCAATCCATGTAGAATATTAGCAGTGATACTATTAAGCTATAACCGGGAGTGTCAGGGGGTTCATAATTTTCCCGAAATTGAACGCAATAGCGCGACTGTTGTTCGAACTCACTTACTTCAAGGCTGCTCTCCAGCACTTTAGCCATTGCGCCAGTCTTTTTCTTCTTCTTCTTCTTCTTCTTCTTCTTCTTCTTCTTCTTCTTAATATTATTATTATTATTATTATTAATGAGAGTAATTTAGTGTTAAACTAAATTTACATGAAAAAAGGTGCCAGATGTATTTACAAAATAGACTTTACAAGATATCTTCAAAAACGCCTAATGTTTAGTACATATTATAAAGCTTAGAATTCATAACAATTCTTTATATATATATATATATTGTGAACTATTTTATATCCAAGTCCTGACGATGGTTATTATAACCGAAACGTTAACGTCGACTTCACATCATGATATATTCACCTATTTGGATTATATTTTTTCCTGCTACCTTCATACTGTCGGATTTTATCCATATTTACTTTCATACTGTCTTTTCGGAAAAAACTAATACCAAATACATTCTTACATAACATTTAACATGGATGATTCCTAATGATCTATACATATGAAAACTTATTTGTTGCGTATTTCTCAATAAACGGGAGGTTTTGTCTCGTTTCTTTGAAAAATCCTACATTTTCTAATATTTTTCCACGTGCCAAACACGTTCTGATGACTTTTGAATTTTGAACGCTATGTGCATGTTTATCTATCTTTTCGTTGTGTATTTCTCATTTGCTCCTGTCATCTCAACAATCACCCATCTATATTGTGAACTATTTTATATCCAAGTCCTGACGATGGTTATTATAACCGAAACGTTAACGTCGACTTCACATCATGATATATTCACCTATTTGGATTATATTTTTCCTGCTACCTTCATATATATATGTGTGTGTGTGTGTGTGTGTGTGTGTGTGTGTGTGTGTGCGAAAAGATACATATATATATATATATATATATACAGAAAATCATTCGGTATTGAAGTAAACAAATTTGCTACTCATAAGCGTCGGGTTTCTTAGATACACTTTCATCTTCACTGTCTCCTTCCCTCTCTCTCTCTCTCTCTCTTACACACACACACACACAAGAATTTTTAAGTTTCTTTACTGCTTTGAACATTTGAATCTTTCATTAATTCCTCTCGTTTTTTGTTTTTCTTTTTACTTTTGTGTGGATATCTTTAATTACAACCATTAAATTCCTCTTCAGTGAAACTGACAGTTTCTCGAATTTATGCTTTCTCTCCTCAAATCTTTTAACTAAAAATTTCCCCTTGTCAAACCGATGATAACCGATAGCTCTAACGTTTTCAAAACTTCCGGTGAAAGGCTTGGATTAAAAGAAAAAAAAAAGTTTCTAAACAATTTAAAAACTTATAATTCTTTTTTTTTTCTTTCAATTACAAACTACATTTATCAGTTTTTAATATATATATATATATATATATATATATATATATATATATAGCACAGCTGTTTACCGGCATTCATTGCGAAATCCTATCTTCCTTTCTTGAGTGATCGAGCTCCCATCTAAAATATCAGAGTGGATGCTGCCTAATATTATGATGCCTATTTGCTAATTGGATCTTTGAAGAGAGCAAATATTTGAGTTTAACATATGCCGGGTTTTCTGGTATATGAGTTGAATGTTTAAAGAAAGTATGTCGGGGACAAATGTTCACAGCAACTCATAACGATTCCTAATTAAAATAAGTTTCTGGATCATCAGCCTCCTATTTATAATACGGCCGCATTGGATGCACAGTCAGATATGTGAACGTCCTGTTATTTACCAAGTTTTTCATAGTCTGGCACACTGGCTTCAGGTTGTTTAAAGTACCTACAATTATTTAGTGGTCACTCATCTAAGTTTCGAGCAGTAACATCATTGCATAGCCTGGCACACTGGCTTCAGGTTGTTTAAAGTACCTACAATTATTTAGTGGTCACTCATCTAAGTTTCGAGCAGTAACATCATTGCATAGCCTGGCACACTGGCTTCAGGTTGTTTAAAGTACCTACAATTATTTAGTGGTCACTCATCTAGTTTTCGAGCAGTAACATCATTGCATAGCCTGGCACACTGGCTTCAGGTTGTTTAAAGTACCTACAATTATTTAGTGGTCACTCATCTAGTTTTCGAGCAGTAACATCATTGCATAGTCTGGCACACTGGCTTCAGGTTGTTTAAAGTACCTACAATTATTTAGTGGTCACTCATCTAAGTTTCGAGCAGTAACATCATTGCATAGCCTGGCACACTGGCTTCAGGTTGTTTAAAGTACCTACAATTATTTAGTGGTCACTCATCTAGTTTTCGAGCAGTAACATCATTGCATAGTCTGGCACACTGGCTTCAGGTTGTTTAAAGTACCTACAATTATTTAGTGGTCACTCATCTAAGTTTCGAGCAGTAACATCATTGCATAGCCTGGCACACTGGCTTCAGGTTGTTTAAAGTACCTACAATTATTTAGTGGTCACTCATCTAAGTTTCGAGCAGTAACATCATTGCTTAACTTCAGTGGTGCAATCGGCTGGGGCTGAAGAATAGACCGACTGCTTCTCTACAGAGGAATAAGGCCCCACTAACTAGTATCCTGGATATGATACTAAACAATCTGATGGCGAGGATTCAGTAATGTTTTAACTTTGGGGAATGCGGAGTATCTCTTCATTGCCATCGCTCCCACGTCCACTCTGTCTCGTAGTGGTAGCACCTGATTGGGTCCTATTTATGGGTCAAATAGAACAAACTGTGTAATTACGCTAAACTGAATTGTTTGAAATGAACTGTTTTTACATTTAACTGTGTGTTTAAACTACGTAATTATGCTCAACTGAATTGTCTGAAATAGTACTGTTTTGGCATTTAACTGTATGTGAACAAAAAACTGTACTCATACTAAACTGAACAGTCTGAAAGTATTATCAAAATTACTTACTTCGGCGTTAAAGTTAAAACTAATATATATATATATATATATATATATATATATATATATATATGTATGTATTATTTAATGGCTCTGTTACTGATATTGAGCACTCCAAATTATACTGTATTTGGTCTACCACAAACCCACCAAGTCAGTGACAACCATAAACCGTTGTTATTATATATGTATATATATATATACAAACACGCTTACACACGTACACGTATATATATATATATATATATACAAACACGCTTACACACACACACACACACACACTCACATACACACTTATATATATATATATATATATTTTTTTTTTTTTTTCACCAGAGTGGTTCAAAAGTTTCTCAGCCTCAACCAGAGAGAAGAGCGAGGTCTGAATATTTTTGTTGTGGCAACACACAACTGAAAAAACTGAATTTGTTTTTCTAGTTTAAAAAGAAGCTCTAGTGTTTAGCTGCAAAAAAAAGTTCAGTCACTGCTCTTTTTTCTGAACGAGGCTTAAGGCTTTCTGAGCAACCTTCAAACAGACACACACACACATACACACATGCGCCAACAATATATATATATATATATATTGGTTGATTGATAGATAGATAGATAGATAGATAGAGAGAGAGAGAGAGAGATGCAGAGAGAAAGTAAGAAAGAAAGATTCATCGCTATAATTTTTGCCAAAAGAATTTATCAAAGTGAGATGGCGACTCATCTTTTATTCATCGCAATAAAAACACTAAATCATATTTTGTTTTGTTTTTTTTAAAGTTATTACACACAACCGTAGAAATTGATTGAGATCTCTTGCGAACTTTTTCTTCGGTCATTCAGTCTGAAAATACTTTATTACTTCTTTTATAACAGACTTCGCTGTTTGTTTATTTATTTGTTGTTTTTTTTTGGGGGGGGAGGGGATTTTTAATAAAGGACATGGAGTTGCCTATTTTGTGAGCCCATTGCAAAGACGTGTCACTATTTCATTGGCATACGGTTCCATCGTAATATATCAATGTACAAATAAATCCGATCAAGCCGATACTTTGTCGAACCTTATAAATCACAGATCAAATCAATAAGACGACATAGTTACTGTAAGCATAAAATGCAGGAAAGACGTACAATAACTATTTAATGATATGAGCTGAGAAATTGCAGTTACCTCAACCGCAGTAAAGAAAGAAAGAAAGAAAGAAAGAAAGAAAGAAATAGGCCTAAGCGAAGGCGTTTAGCACAGAATAATAATACTACGTTGAAGCCGAACTGTCCAAGAAAAGAAAACATTTCTAGGATCCGTCAGTCGGTTATATGGTAAATTGGTTTGGTTTGGCTTAGTTAGGTTTCTTTGTTTTAATGGCATATCAACCTCCATGGGCCATCATCAAGACATGCCGAGAACACGAATTCTCTTAACTCTCTCTCTCTCTCTCTCTCTCTCTCTCTCTCTCTGTCATTGCTATTGACGAGTCCACTAGACGGCATGCAGTGTCCGTACAGAACTGATAGATATAAGTTTTTACTGCTTGACTAGCACTGCTTTGTCCGTGTGCAGTAGTCCATTAAACGTCACTTATGTGTTCGTCTTTCCTCCTCCAGCAATGCCTTACATGTTTTGCTCTTCTGGCTAAGATGAGAGGTAAGTGGCTGTACAACTGCTGTTTTCTAGGGTGCCACTTCACGGATTTGTTCAATACAGCAAGCAACATCTTTGCGTACTTTCCTTCGGGTCTTTTCTTCAAGACTTTCGTTCAAAAGGGGCAACCGTACAGTTGTACTGACACGACCACAGCTAACAGACAATACGCCAATATTCAAAGCAAAAAGCCTCAAACGAGTTCAAAGAAATCGACGTAAAAGTCAGTTAGAAAAGACAGGATAACGGAGACAATAAATCTTGGAATTGGTGGGTGTGTCTTTCGACACCACGTGTCTATTTGTCACGTGAGAATTCAGAATGTGTTCTTGTCCTCTTTGTCACCGTTTTTGTCAGACTTTTTTTTTCTTTTGAGTTATATTTTTTTATATACTGCTTGTTTCTGGTCAAATCTGTATATTTCAACAGTTGTGATACGTGTTGTGTATTCTTACAATACTGCTTATTTGTTTGTTTTTTTATATATACGTGTTGTAAATGTTCAGTACGTGGACATGACCATATCTTATCATTCTTACCAGTTGTCTAGAATCATTGGCTATGTGTAAATGCTAATATTGCATCTGGTGCGTGGGCACATGACTTAATATCCTCCCTAGCAGCAACTGTTACCAAAACAAGAAAATATGATGCTTCTGACGAGAGATGTCTTTGAATGATTTACAGTAAATTTAAATATTAATTTATTTCGAATCATTGACCGAAAATTCAGGATTTTGGGGTTTTTTTTTTAAAATAAACTCTTATTTTTCTTTTCAGGTAAGTGGCTACTTTGAAGATTTGATTCTGCCAAGAGCCAGTTCTTATCAAGAAAATAAAAGGTAAGAATAGGATGTTCAAAAAAATTGTTATGATATTTTACTTGGATGAGTCAAAAGTTTTGAAATATTTTAGTAAAATGAGGCACAATTGGATGTTTTTTGCTGAGGTTGTGAAGATAACGACCACACTGGTTTGTAAGATGCCACGCTCGCCTGATACTCTCCGATTGCTACTTGCCGAATTTACCTCTGTGGCTTGGAGCGCTGACTCGAAATCCATGGTTTTACGTCTACTTGACTATGCCTGATCGTCGATATTCTTGCAACCCATCTGGTTACTCTACCGTGATCAAATGCACTTTCCCCTTTTACGTAACTTCCACGATGTTATGATCCAGATCGAACCCAGAAAGTATATGTTCCGAATTAGACAACGTTGCACGTTCATCTTTACGGTTTACAAATCACACATACACGGAGTGAAGCAATGCAAAACGTGTTGCGCACTCGTTACCACGATACTAACAGCCGCAGAGTGTATTTTTCACGGCTTGAACTGCTTTGGTCACGTGATATATATATATATATATATATATATATATGTGTGTGTGTGTTTGTGTGTGTGTGTGTGTGTGTGTGTGTGTGCTGCTAGCTAGATCCTACCAAAATATTGCAAAACTTTTGATTTCTCCTCATTATTTCACTCTCCCCCAGCTCATCATTATTTTTGGCACGTTCTTGGGACCTTCTTGTGGTGATCTCCATAATATCCATTTTACGATTCTTATAATGGTAGAAGTAAGTAAAGTTGGTGACCTTTGTACGGGGACTGCTACTCCATTCCCTGGATTGCTCCACTTGATCCACACCTTATAATGCTGAGTGTTAGGCAAAGCGGCATCAAGTACTATTTTTTGAGTCTTTGGTATGAATCGACCTGGGATTGAACCTCCGTCTTCCGGACCACTGGCGAACACTCTACTCATTAGGCCAATAGTCTGCCCATGGAAATTTCAGCTTTTTTTAATTCCCAAAAGAAGATTTCAAGAATGTCTCGACAGGGTTGACAAACAGGTGGTGACTTTTTGAAATCATTGTTACTGCCATGGAAGTGTTAATATATAGTGTTCATCAATGGCCCTGGTGACCGGGGTTCAATACCAGGTCAAGTCATACCAAAGACTCAAAAATGGTATTTGATGCGTCCTTGATTAACACTCAGCACTATAAGGTTGGGATCAAGGGTAAAGTGGAGCAATTCAGAGAAAGGAGTAGCGCCCTTCTCTACACCACGGTGTAGTAACTAATGAAAAGGGAACACTCACGTCGCCCTCGACTACGGTCGTCAACATTACTTATATATATATATATATATATATATATATATATATATTATCCTATATATATATGTATTAAACAACCCCACACGTAAGAATTTAAAATCTTGCAGATGTGAAATTCAATCCTTTTGGTCCAAAACAATTTTCTATAAGGTAGTTTACTCGATTTAATTGAATGACTCGCTCGGCATTGTTCTTGGCTCTAATGTTGATTTTTTTCTTTTTCTTAATACTTTTCGGATCGTTGTCTTATATAGAAACATAGATTAACGGAAAAGCAGGGCTCATTTTTCATAAACTTCCTTTGCCAAAAAAAAAAAAAAGAAAAAGAAAAGACAAATAAAAAAGAAAAGAAAAGAAAAATCCTTTAAAATCAATATGAGACCTAAAAGTTAGAAAGTAGCACAAAGTTTGACATTTCGTAAATTTTGCAAATAGCATATCATTACAAAGGTGCACATAGAATAACAGTTATCATCGTGGGGAGTAGACTCGGCGCCCCAGTTTTAAATTCTGTGCTAATTTTCTAGGAAAAGCATGAATCCAAATATTCTAAATTTAACAATGAGTAAATAATAGGACAGATTAGGTTGGTGTGGCAACCGGTCTGATAGAAAAAGAAATTGAATTCCAACCAATTGTAGATCTAGAAACGAATAAGCAGCGCCAGGTTATTCCTACCCAAGAAACGTTGCCTGAGTACGATAAAACCAGGTTACAGAATCAGTTAGACATCATTACATGACCAAAATTCGCTGAGTGCTTTCTGTTTTTTTTTTTTTTCGATGAATATTTATCCTTGTTGTACATAATTCAAACTTGAATATTGTATATGCCTCGTATAACGTGAAAGTTGGAGCTTAATTTTAATGAAATAAAAACAGTCAATGTTAACGGGAAAACGAGTCAGCAAAATGATTGTTTGATTTTTTTTTTTTTGTTTTAGATGTTGAACTGCCTTAAATAGATAAAAATAGTTATCTAAAAATTAAAGATTTTTAATAATAATAATAATGATAATAATAATAATAATAATAATAAATTCTCTGGGATTTCGAGATTCAAACGGATCACCTAATCTTGGCTAGACGACTCGACCTTGTAATAATCAACAAAAAAAGAGAACCAGCAAAACTGTGGACTTTACCGTTCCGGTTGGCCACAGGGTAAAACTGAAAGAAAGCAAAAAGAGTGATAAGTATCGAGACCTTGCTAGAGAACTGCAAAACTGTGAAACGTGAAAGTGATGGTGATACCAATTGTAATTGGTACTCTTGGTACAAGATTGGTACAGGAACTGGAGGACTTAGAAATAAGAGAAAGCGTAGAGACCATCCAAACTTCGGCATCGTTAAACAGATTTAATTTGGAAGGGCCGAATAAATAAATGAACATAGTATTTATTAGGATCGGCGTAATAAGAAACTTAGAATTCTTTATTATTGGCCGAAAAACAAAAAACAAAAAAACAACAGAGAATTAATTAGGATAGCTCTAATAAATAAACAAACTAAAATATTTATGATAATCCTAATTAATTATAAACATCGAATTAATTAATATTGGCCGGTTAGATGAATGCAGAATTAATTACAATCGACCTAATAGATGAATAGATTTGGGATAGGATTTATAAATAAATAAATAAATAAATATTGAATTAATTAGGATAGGCGTTATGAATATATAAACATACAATTAATTTGAATTAGCCTAATAATTAACAAGCATAGAATTAATTAGGATAGACCTAATAAAAGATTAACACAGGATTAATAACCATAGCCCTAATAAATCATTAAATAAATATCGAAGTAATTAGGATAGGCGTTATGAATAAATAAACATACAATTAATTTGAATTAGCCTAATAATTAACAAGCATAGAATTAACTAGGATAGGCCTAATAAAAGATAAACACAGAATTAATAACCATAACCCAAATAAATCATTAAATAGATATAGAAGTTATTAGGATAGGCTAATTGTATAAATAAACATGCAATTAATTAGAACAGGCATAATATATGATAATCATTGAATTATTTAAGATTGGTTTAATAAATAAATAAATAAATATCAAATTAATTAGAATATGCCTTATTAATAAATAAAGATATAATTAATTAGAATAGGCCTAATAAAAATAGACACAGAATCAATAAGCACAGGCCTAATAAATAGATAAACCTAGAATTAATTAGGATAGATACAACAAATAGTCCTTGGTCGAAGGTGATCCGAAGGCTCCTTTTCAACGGCTACTACACCGATGCGTAGAGAAGGGCGCTACTCCATCCCCTACACTTTACTCTTGATCCTTACCCTATAATGCTGAGTGTTAAGCAAAGCGGCATCAAGTACCATTCTTTGACTCTTTGGTATGATTCGACCCAGGATTGAACCCCGATCTCCCGGACCATTGGCAAACACTCTACTCATTAGACCAATGAACATAAAAACAATTAATAGGCCAAATAAATGATAAACATAGAATTATTTAGGATAAGCCTTGTAAATAACAACTAGATAAATCAATAAACGAATAAATAAATGATGCAGAATTAATTAGGATTGGCCTGATAAATATATAAACGTACAATTAATTCCAATCGGCCACTATAATATAGTAACCTTTGGTTTTTAAGATGAAAGATACATTTTCGAGACTTAATATGGCCTAGCAAAAGCAGGAAGACCTGCTCGAACATACATATAGCAGCTCTGTGAGGATACGGGATGTAGCTCTGAAGACCTGCTGTAACATAGCCATGATACGAATACGTAAAATATTAACATGCACAGGAATCCCGCGAAACACTTGACGACTTTCTTTTAGTTCAGGTACGAAACGTTTATTGACTTCTTGAGTTTAGTCTTTCAACACGAGGTGAGAGAGACACAATTTTAACTCTGCTGACCGTTCCATCTGACCAAACAAACGTACGGCGCCTCCCGTAGGCCCAACCGGTCCTGGCCTCGCCGAGGCTCAAAAATCAACTCGCTTCGTCCAACGTCAGATCTTAACTAACTCCTTTTTTTTCAAAATCACCAAGAATCCCAGCCCATCGCTTCCGGGCATGACGTCATTCACATCCCAGTCCCATTTTCCATCTGGGGTTTTTATTAGGACATCTGTGATTGTCACATCCTCTGCGCACGAGCGTGAACACCTGTATTCAATGTGTGCCCCTGCACGTGCATTAAGCCGAATAGTTCTAAGCCTAACTAAACCTAATGATAAGATATAACCAACGAAAAATGATAATATAAAAAAAATCATTCCCCAATTATATAACACTGCCCGAGGCGATGAACGATCGGGAGAAGTGGTGAGAGAGGGTCAGGGATATCCATGCTGGCGGCACGACATGATGATGATGATGATGATGATGATCGGTTCAGTAATAGTAAAAGAAAAGAAATCGTAAGCAAATCGACGTTTAAGAGTCTAAGATTTTATGATTTTACTAAAGTATTCAATTCCATTTACTGAAAACCCGTGAGCTGGTAGCGTTGCCTCATCAAACTGTATTGGTACGATAGAATCTAATTCCAAAGTTTGTTTTTCACGGATACTTACAAACAGGTGCAATGATCTGCCGTGAAAAATAAAAAGACAGAACATTACGAGTAAACTACGAAAAGACAGATGTTAGAAAATTAGTGGCTGCAATTATCTTTTCGAATTTTTCTTACGATGGTGTCTAAGTTTTATTTATGTCGCCATTTTCTAAGTTTAGCACAAGGTAAAAGGCTTGGAGCGTCTAAACGATCTGTTTAAACTGAGGACAACGGTTGCGTAGGTGTGTTAAACAATTTTTTCTTCTTCAAATGATCAAAGAATTTCTTGCCAACTTATGTAAAGTTTTTTTTTTTTTACATTTAGTAAGTACTCGTAACGTGCGTATACCGTAAATTACAGCCCATGAGTAAACCTTTTTAAGTTTTAAATATCTTTACGAAACAAGATATCGACTTATACGGTATGGCTAAAATGCAAAGCCTTACCACTGCGTAATCAACCAGCGGTAAAACTTTGGATTCTAACGTATAAGTCGATCGATAGTCGGGTAAAGATTATCTAAAGCTTAAAAGGTCGAATTTAAAGGTGCAATTAACGGTATATACAAACCGGCCAATTGGTATAATGGTTAGAGTGTTTGCCAGTGGCCCGGGACACAGTGATTCAATCCCAGGTCTAGACCTGCCAAGGACTCAAAAAATGGTACTTGTTACCTCCTTGCTTAACATTCAGCATTATTAGGTATGGATCAAAGGTAAGCGGAGCAACCCAGGAAAATGAGTAGCGCCCTCCCCTACCCCTCTGTGTAGTAGGTAATGAAAAGGGAGCCTTCTGGTCACCCTCGACAACGTTCGGCCAACTAATTTATATTTGATTGATTTTAATAGCTTCGCAATCATTTGAGGGTCATTTTGTGTTTAAAGATTAGGTAATCACGTTCGTTGTATGTTCATATTTACATTTTTGAAGATTTTTATTTAGAAGGTTTTTTATGCGGTCCTATCAAATGCTAATAATTTCTAAACCGATCTATGTTACCCATACATATTACCCTAACAAGTACTACCATTGCGAATAACAGTGGACCTGAGATTAATGCCAAGAATTTTCTGAACTGGAGCCTCAGCATCAAATTCAGTATTGTGTTTTTGTGTTGGGAATAGTAAGAGGAGACACACATGTTAGATAAGAAATATTTGGTTACGGAGAAAAAGTACAGTTCGCCGACTAATGCAAGCAACCTTAGTCGTTTGTTTTCGTAAAGACAAACAGACAGTCATCATCTTTCGTCGAGAGCGAGCACCGCTCTAAATAGTCCTCAAAACAGTCAATTCTGTTGGGGATTCCAGTTACTCCACAGTAGTGTTGTGCCCTTTAAACTTTATGGATCAACTCAGATATTCAACCCAGCTAAAAATCGGTATCGTCATTTACAGCTTTCAATTATATCCTCATCATGTCGTGCCGCCAGCTCGGATATCCCTGACCATCTCTCGCCACTTCTCCCTATCATTCATCGCCTCCGGCAGGTCTTCTGAATTACATCCTGTGTCCTCACATAGCTGCTGTATGTAAGTTCGGGCCGGTCGTCCTGCTTTTGCTTAGCCATATGTGGGGGTCCATAGGAGTACATCACTTACGAGCTCGTCCTTGCTTCTCCAGCAGTGTCCCACGTGTCTGGCTCGTCTAACCTGTAAAGTTTTCGTGATGGGAGGCAAGTGGCCGTATAGTTGGTGTCTTGTGGGGTTAGGACTTATTCTAGTATAGTAATAAACAACTCTATTGTAAAACAAGATTAATTACAGTAAATATACTCAATATGGTTGTCACTTTTTTCAATTATTATATCAAGACGCCTTCGAAACGACTTGCATGCCTTCAAAATGAATTCTTCAGACATTTTATTCCATTCTTTCTAAATAGCAGTCTTAAGCGAACCAATATTTGAATGGTAAGTTGTACTTGTTTTATTTTCTAAAACGCCCCATTTAGCGTCATCTAGTGGGTTACCGTCTTGGCTTGATGGAGGCCATGAAAAAACTTTATTATTTTTGGCTTTGTCTTTTCTTTTCTTTCTCACTCATATTGGGCTGAATTTTAATGAAAAAGTGTTTGAATAATAGAGCTAATCATGAAAATTTAGATTTATAGCGGTTTTTTTCTTCAAAAATTGAACCTATCAGAACTATAAAAAAACTTTAAAAAAAATTATTCTATGTTTTGCTTGTGCATTATTACAAATCAAATTCTTATTCATTCTCCCCAACATACATTGATCATGTTTTGTTCCATAGCTATAGTTACCTAAAGAAATAATGTAACGAATTAATATCCACTTGAATCCATTTCCGCTAAACCCAACGCTTTACGTTCCTGGCCTGACTTAACCTAAAAACACACATCCACATTTAACTATAACACATATACACATACTCACACACCCACATACACTCACACACTTACAACCATACACAAACGAAATCCTAACGGTTTTTGTTTGTATTTTGTCGTATTTTCGATTTTCAATTCATTCCATCTTCTTAACTGCCTGATGAATGTTGTTTTACAAAAAACTTCATGAATTCCAAGGTTGCCGAATATTTTCCATGGATTATATATATATATATATATATATTATCATTATTATTATACAATAGCTCTATCCTTGATATTGAGCACTCTCCATATTTTATTGCACTTGGTTCGACACATAACCACAAAGTGATTTAGTGACGACCAATTCTCTTATAATATATATATATATATATATATATATATATATATATATATATATATATATATATATATCAGAGTTTTAAAAATCTCTTAGAAACAACTACATAAAAATTGTAATTACAAAAGTACATAAATGTAGTTCCCTAACCTCTAGGAATAAAATAACATTAGGCTCGTTGATATGCCGAAAAAAAAAATGAATAAATGATTCAGTTTGAATAATAGTCAGCGTGACTAGTTTGCCAGCCTCTGCCCACCTTCAAGACACGGTATTCATTACTTCAAGAGTAGACTTTTGCACGAAGTGTGGCACAAAGCAGAAATAACCGATTCCTATTAGCAATTTAAACTTGTTTTAAGGAGTTTGCAAAACACGTGTTATAACCTTGAAGGTATGCATCTAAAATGTACCTCAATATTTCTTCACGTAAATTACACCATATCAAGCAACTATATAAATAGATGAGGCAAGTCAGCTAAATGCTTACGTCACTATCAAGTTTCGCCTGGGTGTTTTGTAACTAATTAGGGCTCCTAGGTAAGCATAACTAAACCGTAGAAAGTGGATCAGATGTTGGTTAAGGGTGGGTTATGTGTAGATGGAGAAGCACACAGAGACAGCGAGCTTTGAGTTAAATTGTATGCACATATACGAACTGTAACCAAAAAGAGGGGAATTTGACCATGAAAAATACGGTTCACTCTCACGATTAGTCTCTCTCGCGTCTTCAACAGATTAGGGTTTTTTTTTTCGGCACGTTTATACACTAGCCCACAAAAGGTAGCAGCAAATATTCGTGCTACATTCAGTTACTTAGTATTTTTACTTAGCGAGCTTTGTTAAAAAGATCCGAGGGTGGCCTCGTGATGTGATGGTTTAAGCGATGGACTGCGAAATCGTAGTAAGCGAGTTCGAACTCCAGTCGCGCTATTACGTTCACTTTCGGGCAAATACCCTTGGGAAAGGTATAAACCCCCTTATCCTCCCAGCTATGGATTAAATAGTACCACTACTGTTCTTCTAGGAGAATGGCTTT
This sequence comes from Sepioteuthis lessoniana, assembly GCA_963585895.1. Lineage (NCBI taxonomy): Eukaryota > Metazoa > Mollusca > Cephalopoda > Myopsida > Loliginidae > Sepioteuthis > Sepioteuthis lessoniana. Next base: position 20,992 of record CAUZXS010001566.1, read on the forward strand.
GGCATTAAATAACCTACAAAGGTTGATATGCCATTAAACAAAGAAACCAAACCAAACCTAAAAAATCCAAACTTTGGGGTATCACACACACACACACACATATTTATATTGTTTAAAAGATGTTAAAATTTCTATTGGAGTCTTTTCCTTATATTATGATTTGAAAGTCTCCATCTGTTTATCATTCTTGTCAACACATTATAAGAATCTTCCCCAGGTTATCTCTTTACGATCAGTTCTGCTTTTCTAATAAAGATATTCTCATCGAAGAATGAAATTTTTTAATCACCTGCAGTAATTCAGAGAATGTGCTAACAGGGATGGTGAACGTGTGGAGACTGTTTGAAATTATATCCAAAAGGTGCTTCCGTAAGAGCGTTAACATTTTTCTCATCATCTTGAATATATACATTTGTTATGACCGGTTATTAAGGGTAAATAGATAAATAACTCAACACGGAGATATGAGTGCCACACAAATGTATCCAAAAGTCTCCGATGAGGGTTTCCTTGGTTCAACGTACACGAAGACAGGCAAGGTGCTTACTACAGCTGCTGCTGCTCTCTGCTCTACCAGCTTAGTTCTTGATTAATATTCTCTTTGGGCAAGTCCAGTATTCTGGTCATAGGCGAGTCACCTACAACAATATTGATGAACAAAAAGGATATGACAAAAAGAAATATTTCTTGTGTGTTATTTATTTTTTAATGTTCTCAACGAGATTCAATCTTAATTCATTGTCAGGAGAAACATTTTTGCGAACAAAAGTTGTTTCTTTTTTAGTTTTTAAAATTGTTATGATATCATCCCTTTTTTTAATAGAAAATGGGCTTTTCCAATGAGGATAGATTTGAGGATAAACCAATCAGGGAGAAGGTTACAAGAACTACTATGGCGACATCGTATCATTTGTTTTTTTGGGGTTTTTTTCATCGCTTCTCGGCCTTTTGGCTGGGCCGTCTGGCATTCGTGCCGGATGGGCGATCGAAACCAAGAGCAGACTCGGGACCGAATAGGCCCCCAGCTTCAGCTGGGCAACCTTCGGGTGGGCGAGCTGCTTTTCAGACCCCTTGTATAGCACTAGACACCACGGTCTAGTTCAAGCTATATGCGGGCATACGTGCCCGGACCTAGATTTAGGTCCGTGATACGGCTTGACTCATTAGATCCACATTGCTCTTAGTGGGTCAATGACTAGCAGGGTTCGAGTCTCGTCTCGTTCCCGACCTTCCCCTCCCCTTTATCCCCACTTTAATCGGCCCTCGGGCTTTTGACTTTGTGTCAAGTCCTCTCTGGTGGGAGGCAGTGACAAATATTATCGTATCATTTGTTTTACTGTAATTACTGGAACTGCAGCATCAGATTTTTTAGTGTCATATCTTGAACACCCATTGGGTGGGTGGGTGTTGGTCTTACCCCACAGTCAGTGTAATATGCAGCCCCATCCGACTTGGCCATACTCTTCTGGTTTGCTTTGTTTTTCACATTTAAAGGCTTATCTGTACGAGTCATTTAATGACGAAATTACTTTCATTTCTAAATATTTGATTACAATCATAACTATTTTCTATGTTCCACTACATTTTATTGTATTTTTCTAAAATCATTTATTTGCACACAATTATTTGGGATTAAGTATTCTTACCAAATACAAATAAGTTGTACGCTCTTAAGCATTCTAATCCTATTTACCCAACCCCTCCGCTCGGGCAGGATATGACACAAGGTCAATTTTTAAGCGGAGTTTAACAGGTTTGAGTTCAGAGTTTTCTTTCTCCTTGGCTGAAGAACTTAATCTGCCCTACTATTTACCCATAGCTGGAGGGAGAATAATTGGATTAATACCTTTCCCCAGGGTATGAGTGCTATGTGAAATGCAATCAGTCTCGTCCAGGATTTGAACTCGTGTCGCCGTGTCCCTTTCCTACGACGATAACCATTACACCACGGGCACCTCCTTAAGCATTCTTATTGTTGTATCGTGGTAAGGAAAAGATACACAGTGAAATAGAGTTAATTATTTATTAACTCAAGTGGTACAGTCCGACTACTATTATATAAGTCCCACGCTGTTGGTCTTACGTCCGAAGTTGGTCTTCTACTGACCGACGTCCTTTCAGAGCTGTCTCTCTGCTTCAGCTTTTCTGTGCTTAAGAGATACGGCGTCTTTTATTCTTCCTCGATACCGGAAGTCACGTATATACGAGCCACTATACAACACTTATATAATGCTAATTATTTACACATTTATAAGCTTCCAAGTGACTATTTCTATCCAATAATAATCATATGTTTTCACACAATTATATGGTTTCGGGTAACTAATGATCAACTCTTTTAACTATTTCCAACAGAAATATTTACGTACTTATGTTTCAAGTACTTCTTTTTTATCATTTAAGGTCTTCGGACTGTTGTCTTCATCTTTATTGTTATATTCACAACGTTTCGGCCGATATGTCCTCCGACCTTCAGGTCTTTCTTGTCGCACTCGGGAGCCTACACGGTACTTCGAACTACGTCATTTAATCCACAGGGGTCGCGTTAACCATCACTGGGTTAAGTATTCCTGTATTATTACTCGCTTACAGTCAGGATTGAACTTGCGACCTCCAAATGATTGTCACTTAGAAGCTTAGGGATCCAACGCCAATAACGTTTACGCTATGTGCCCTGCTGGAATGTTTAGAGTGAATTTTTTGAACTTATAAACTTAATGTTCCCATCACTATGAATTACTACAATAATGTATGATTTTTACCTGATCTCATATTACGATTTTTTTATCTAACCTTTTTGATTATGGTAATGGTTGACGGAATTAGAACAAGCGATCCCAATTGATTAAATAAAGGATGTGGTTCAAAGATCAGTGTAGGCTCCCGAGTCCGACAAGAAACACCTAAAAAATGCCAGATGACATATCGGCCGAAACGTTGTGAATATAACAATAAAGATGAAGACAAAAGTCCAAAGACCCTGAAAGATAAAAATCATCAAGCTTCGTCACAGAAATTCAGACAGTCAAGTATTTTTATTCAACACAAATAATTTTTTTTTAATCTACTTTATTCTTAGATAGGTCTCTAACATGTACCACCACACTGGGTCAGATGGGTCCAGGAAATTACGATAATAAATAGACGCTCCGCACTTCACAGATCTCAAGAGCTGTACCCTCACAATCTGATACAGTTTAGTGTCATACTGAGGATATCCCTTGTTGATGGGTCGAGAGTCTTATCTCATTGTAGGGATGCAGCCGGCGTATTCAAATCCCTGATGACAAGATAGTAATGGTAGCAGATGCATGGAAATCCAGCGAGACATAAAACGCTGCGTAAGTTGACAGATGAACAGTGCAAATTGTTCAAATTTTGGTAACACTTCATATATTGACAGACGGTCCAGCCCAGTCATCTAGGGTGGTAGAACACTCCGACTGCATCTCTACAGCGGGATAAGATCCTACCCAGCAAACAATAGTCCTGGATATGACACCAAACTATCAGATGATCAGGCTTCTATTCTAGAGCTTTTATTGCCATTACTCCCAGGTCCTCTCCGACTCTGAGTGGTAGTATCTGTAATAGTCTTATCAATGGATCAAACAGAACTGTTCAACAATTTAACTGCATGCAAACAAATGGCTGGTGTTAAATTGAATTGTTAGTGTTTAATAGCAATACTTGAAACTCTTTAACTGTGTGCAAACAAATGAGATCTTGCTTGTTTAAAATGTTACCTCCAAACTATTCCTTTAGAAATCATATATATTTAAGATATATATGTATAAACATGATTTCGCATTAAATAACTTACCAGGGTTGATGTGCTATAAAATCCAGCCGACCAACCAGTCAGACAGCAGACAGACAGAGTCAGATAAAGTTTCTGAAAATATTTATGTTCTTTATCATGTTTCTTACAGATAAATACATTGGAACAAATTTATCTTTTGCTCGATAAAATCACATCTATTTCTGTACGCAGTCTTAATGTGTACAATCACGACCACACACACAAACACACACACATATATATATATATATATATATATATATATATATATATATATAATAGTGAAGAAAATAGTAGAATACATAAAGATCTTTTTTGGAGCTATGTATCCGCGCGCGCATGCGTGTGTGTGTGTGTGTGTGTGTGTGTGTTTATGTGAGTGTGTGTCTTGTGTCTTTTATATGCGATTGTGTGCATACGTTTGTTTATGTGTGAGTGTGTGGGTGTTTGTCTTGTGTGTTTTATATGTGAGTGTGTGTATACATCTATTTGTGTGTGTCTTGTGAGTTTGTGTGTGTGTGTGTGTGTGTGTGTGTGTGTGTGTGTGTGTTTGTCTTGGGTCTTTTATATGTGAGTGTGTGTATACGTCTATATGTGTGTGTCTTGTGAGTTTGTGTGTGTGTTTGCCTTGTGTCTTTTATATGTGTGTGTATACGTTTGTTTGTATGTGTCTTGTGAGTTTGTTTGTTTGTGTGTGTGTGTGTGTGTGTGTGTGTGTGTGTGTGTTTGTCTTGTGTCATTTATACGTGAGTGTGTGTATACATTTGTTTGTGTGTGTCTTGTGTGTGTGTGTGTGTGTGTGTGTGTGTGTGTGTGTGTGTGTGTGTGTGTGTGTGTGTGTGTAAATTGAAGTTAGAGTTTACTCCTTAATGCCGAAACGTGAGAGTTAAATGAATTTTTCATGAGTTGAATGGTGCGTGAAGACTTCGTTCCGTGATTGGTTCGTTTGCATTTCTCAGGAGTAGAGCTAAAGAAAATCTGCATGAACCATGAGTGACAAACAAGAGAAATCGTTAGGGAACAAGTTCAACCCTTCTGAACCGAATAAAACAAGATTATCCTTTCTTTTAAGATCGGAGTAATCAAGCCAGAATGCTATTGCACAATAAATTTGGTCAACACCAGAAAAAGAACTGACACTAGAAGCAAAAATGTAAGACTTCCAAGCAAAAAAAAAAAAAAAATATATATATATATATATATATATATATTCTTCGTTAACTGAGAGTTAGCGTTCAAGCGGAAGTTTGGAGAGAGTCTCAGTGCACATGCACATTGAGACTTGATTTACAAACTTTGAGTATGACGAAAAAAAAAAAAAGAAAAGAAAAAGAGGCCAAAACCTGGTTTCTCATAACTACTTCAGCAAGTCTCAGATCGATCACGATTGAGTAGAGAGTTCTATTTTCTCTAGGTATCCCGTACTTCTAACTTGATGCTAAATCTCGGGTAATTTTTTTAAGATACCATCGCGTGTAGTTGAATGGTAAGCAAGCTAACAAGACCATGGCTAGTGAGTTCGATTCTCACCAGGTGCCCCATATTTTTAGCTTAATGCGAGGTCTCGGGTACACTTAGCTTTTGAATGTACTCCGAGTAGTGTAACAATTAGCGAGCGAGTCTAGAAGACCATTGATAATGAGTTCGAACAATAGCAAAAGTATTAACGTTAACAGTAGTAGTAATTGTGGCAGGAAAAGTAATGGAGAAATCTTTAATGGAAGCCTCAAGATATGATAAAACAGATTAAAATTCGATTTCACATCAAAACTATGAAAAATATCATAAGTCACACGTTGTTGCCGTGGAATTTTGCTATCAGTTGGCGCCTGAATATTTTTCGATACAATTAAATTTTGAACACTGAAAAAATCAATATCATAGATTCGAATAGTAAAAAAAATTGAAAATAATAATAATAATAATAATAATAATAATAATAATAAAAAGAATCTGCAAAATTGTTGACTTTGCTGTCCCAGCCGACCACAGAATAAAACTGAAGGAAAGTGAAAAGAAGGATAAGTACCTCGACCTCGCTAGAGAATTTAAAAAACTGTGGAACATGAAAGTAACAATTGTGCCAATTGTTATTGGTGCGTTAGGCACAGAAACTTAAGGATTATTAAAAGGCCTGGAGGACTTGGAAGTTGCCGGACGGGTAGAGACTATCCAAACGACAGCATTGCTGAGGACGGCCAGAATCCTGAGACGAGTCTTGGAGACTTGAGGAGACTTGCTGTCACTCAAACTCCAGTGAAAAACCATCAGATAATACTGATGAGAAAAACTCTAGAGGAGTAAATAATAATAATAATAATAATAATAAACGGATCACCTAATCTCTCCCAGAAGACCAGACCTTATAATAATCAACCACAACAACAAAAAAAAGAGACTTGCAAAATTGTGGACTTTGGTGTCCTGGCAGACCACTGAATAAAACTGAAGGAAAGTGAAAAGAAGAATAAGTACCTGGACCTTGCTAGGGAACTGAAAAAATTATGGAACATGAAGGTGACAATTATATAAATCCTGACTGGTGCTTTTGGTACAGTGACCAAAGGATTATTAAAGGGATTGGAGGACGAGTGGAGACCATCCAAACTACAAAATTATTGAGAACGGCCAGAATACCGTGAAAAGTCCTAGAGACTTGAGAAGACTTACCGTCATTCAAACTCCAGTGAAAGACTGTCAGCTAAAACTGATACGAAAAACTCCCAAGAAGTAAATAATAATAATAATAATAATAATAATAATAATAATAATAATAATAATAATAAAAGAAAAACCTATGGAACATGAAAGTGACGATTGTACCAATTGTGATTGGTGCTCTTGGCATAGTAACTAAAGGATTATTAAAGGGCCTCGAGGACTTGGAAGTTGACGGACGAGTGGAGACTATCCAAATGACAGCATTATTGAGAATACAGAGGAGAGTCCTGGAGACTTGAGGAGACTTGCTGGCTGTCACTCAAACTCCAATGAGAAACCATCAGCTAACACTGATGTGAAAAACTCTAAAAAAGTAAATAATAATAATAATAATAACAATAATAATAATAATAATAATAAAGTGACGAACTAAGGAAATTGCATACCACTTGAACTGGACATGGCTAAGAAACTGAAAGCAGCACGATATAATTCCGAAAGAGCTTATGTCAAAGCAAAAGTCAATAATAAACAAAAGAATCACAAGTGTAGGTTATACGTTGACAGAGATGAAACAGTTTGTCACATAAGAGAATGAAGCAAACTAGAAGAAAGAAATACAAGAGTAGGCACGAATGGGTAGGAAAGGTGATGCGCTGGAGATTGCGCAAGAGTTTGACTATATTGACAAATGGCATACGCACAACCAAAGATCTGTTCTAGAAATGCGACCAATGAAATCCTCTTAGACTTTGTAATATAATCGAATAACTCAATCCCAGCCAGAAAACCAGACGATTTTTGATTAGCAAGAAGAAAACCTGGTTTTAATTAGCGAAAAAAAACTAGTTTTTATCAGCGAAATGAAAACTTAGTTTTGATTAACAAAAAGGAAACCAAGTTTTAATTTGACGAAAGAAAACCAAGTTTTAATTATCAAAAAGAAAACCGAGTTTTAATTAGCAAAAATCAACCTAATTTAAATTAGCCAGAGAAAAACCTAGTTTTATTAACGAAAAGAAAACCTAGTTTTAATTAGCGAAAAAGGAATCCAAGTTCTAATTTGCAAAAAGAAAACGTAGTCTTAATTTGAAAAAAGAAAACCGAGTTTAAATTACCAAAAAGAAAACCTACTTTTAAATTGCAGAAAGAAAAAAAAAGGTCATCTTGTGGATTTGGCTTTTCCAATAAAAAAAAGTTTGAATATAAATGATAGCAAAAATATAGTCAAATTCCTGGATTTTTCCAGATAGCTGAAAAATGTATGGGACTTGAAGATGATGGTAATGAAAGTAAGTAAAGTTAGCGATCTTAGTCGAGTGCAACCCGAAGGCTCCCTTTACAATAGCTACTACACTGAGGTGTAGGAGAGGGCACTACTCCTTTCCCTGTATTGCTCCTCTTACCCTTGATCCATCCCTTATAACGCTGAGTATTAAACAAGGAGGGATCAAGTGCCATTTTTTGAGTCTTTGATATGACTCGACCGGGGATTGAACCCTGATCTCCCGAGCCATTGGCGATCACTCTAACCATCATGATGGTAATACCAATTATAGTTAGTGCGCTTTTGAATAGTCGCAGAGTTTTGGGAAAGAAGACTGAGTCTGAAGGAACTGGAAACCATTAAGATTCCAGTTCCTTTTTAAATCACCAAGAATACTTAATAGAATTCAGGAGATTTGAGCAGACTTACAGTCTACACAGACTTCATTTAAAAATAATAATCATCATCATCATGTCGACCCTCTCTAGCCACTCTTCTCTAACGTCCATCGCTCCCGGTAGGTCTACAAGGCTACATCCTGTATCGACACAAAGCTGTTGTATATAGGTTGTAGATAGTCGTCCAACCTTTATTCATCCATGTGAAGGGGGCCACTGGAGTATGTCACTTATGAGTTCGTCCCTACTTCTCCAGCTGTGTCCCGCATGTCTGGTTTGTCTAATTTGGATAGATTTCGTGATGGGTGGTAAGTGGCGGTACAGCTGCTGCTTTGTGTGGTGCTGCCGCCCGGACTTCTTCAGTGGAATTTAACTAAGATAAAACTTAATATTGACAGAAGGGGAAGAAAAAGGGAAAAATAAATTGTTTTTTACGAAAGCTATAGGAAGCAGCATTGTGGACGTAAAGGCAAGCAGAGAAACCCTCCGACGGTTCAACGCAATGCCTAACCAGGTCCTGGGCGTATGAATCCTACGGTTCAACGGCCAGGATCAAATAGTTCGATCGGGAAACTACTGCTGCTCATCTTTAAGGGTGGCTTCTAAGGATAAGAATAAAAACAGCCATCGAAATATTACCATGACCCACACTTATTTAAAAAAAGAACACAGGTTAAAAATGGCGTGAAAATCTCGTAAGAAGTACATTAATAAATATAAGTATAATTAATATTTGATTAAAACACGTGTGCTTTAATCAAAATCAAAGAGGAAACCTCTCCATTTAACAAGGTAATTCCCTAAAACTAGTGGACAAATTCACCAACCACGGAAGCAGTGACTCATCAACCGAAAATGACATCAATATACGACTAGCATAGACATGGACTGCTATCGATAGGCTATCGGTCATATGGAAGTCGGACCAATCAGATAAAATAAAACGCAATTTTTTCCAAGCAGCGGTCGTGTCCATACTACTGTATGGATACACCACATGGACGCTGACTAAGCGTATAGAGAAAAGGATTGACGGCAATTGCACAAGAATGCAACGAACTATATATCCTGGAGCCAACATCCCACAAGACAGCAGCTGTAAGGCCACTTACCACCCGTCTCTTAAACAATCTAAATCGAACGAACAAGACATACGTGACACTGCTGGAGAAGTAAGGACAAACTCTTAAGTGACCTTCTCCTCTGGTCCATAGGAGAAGGTCACTTATGAGTTCGTCCTTACTGCCTTACACACGGACGAGCAAGTGTTGGACGACCAACGAGAACTTATCTACGACAGCTCTGTGCGGACACATGATGTTGTCAAGAGGACTTGCCGAATGCGATGGACGATAGAGACGACTGGTGAGAGAAAGAGACAGGGAAATCCGTGCTAGCCGCGCGATATGGTGATGATGATGATTACTGACTAGATAATCAAAACCTTGCCAGTTCTTAAATCGTTCAATAACTCCAAAGACTTTTGAAGATTTGAAGCAACTTGCCATGACCACTAGGTAGTGACACCTGGCGTGAAGATATAAATAATTATAACAATAATATCTCTTAATAGAAGCAATAGTCCCATTAAAAGGGAACAACATGAGGGTAGGTTGCTTAATGTTCTTACTAGAACTGTTTATTCTGAGAAATTTCCAAAATTATTTTTTTACATTGTTTTATTTATATTCAAAGTTGAAATCTCAGACGAAAAAGAAATTTACCGAAGTTATTCTTTTTTTTTTTAATTATGAAAAAAATTATTAAAAAAAAAAAAATAAAAATAATAAAGAAGAATGACGTTTTAAGAAGCGTGCTTATTTCAACAACAATAACAACAACAAAGAAGCCATTTACTTTGCTTTTTGCAAGTGGCAATTTTAATTAAAATCATAATTTTTTTTTTTTTAATATGGTCCTGGAATAGAATATCTTCATGAAATATTATCGACGACCTGGTGAGATATGTTAAAAGCATATTTGGTTCCATTTTAACGATTTATTTCCATTAAAAAAAATTCATTTATTAAAATAAGAAAAAAGAGAGAGGATTTTTAAAAGTTTTATTTGTTTTTATTTTGACATTTTAGATTCTTGAAATTTTGATGAAAAAGAAAAGTTCGTAAATTTGAACAAATATCTTTTAAAAGATATTGTCCTAAACTTAATTAACACAAGTGCATCCTGGAGGGCACTTTGTGAGAATCGTACTTACTATATCAGTGATTCCTTTACTGGTCTAGCCTTTAACCATCGCTAGATGTTGCTATTAAGATTGACATAGAGCCCTAATAGGAAGAAACAAACGGAGGTTTAAACAAACTGCATGAACGAATGGTACGCAAGACTAATTTTCCAACCGTCACTTCGTATTCTTTTAGTCATATAAAAAAATAACGTATGTCTGCTCGACGAGAGTGTCCAATAAGATACTGTATAATCTTCAAGATCAATTGCCAGCTATCATTTACAGAATATTTCGCTTTTTTCCAAAGTATATAAACAAACATTCCTTTGTTTCCGTGATTTGATATAGGGGTCAAACCTGACTAGGGAGATATCGCCCTATCGGTAGGAGCTTAGAATAAGTTGACTGTATCCCCTGCACAGGGGTAAGACCGCACTCCTCGAAAAAAGGAATATACTGAGTATGACACTAAACTGCCTTTAATGATGTGTTTCCAGTTCTAGAGATCCGAAATTATGTGGAGTACCCCTTCATTGCTATTACTCCCAGGTCCACTCTGATCCGGAGTTAGAAATCCATCTTTGAGTCAAATTATCAAGTAGCGCTGACCGCGCGAATTTCCTACACTCTCTCCCTCTCTCTCTCTCTCTCTCTCTCTCTCTCTCTCTCTCTCTGTTCGTTTCTATCATTCATCGCTCCCGGCAGGTCTTCCAAACTACAGCTTCTGTCAGCACAGAGCTGATGTAATTAAGTTCTTGCTGATCAGTCAACACTGGTACATTCATGTTTAGGGGCCTATAGAGAACGTTGCTTATGAGTTTGGTCTTGCTGATCGGTCAACACTGGTACATCCATGTTTAGGGGCCCATAGAAGAACGTTGCTTATGAGTACGTTCTTCCTTCTCCAGCAATGTCCTGCATATCTCATTAGTCCTACTTGGATAGTTTGCGAGATGGGAGGTTAGTGGCTGTACAGCTGTTGTTTCATGAAATGCTTCTTCCAGGATTTGTTCAAAATAGCTTCTAGCATTCTTTGGTTGTTCCAATCAAGGTTTTTCTTCTATATATGCGTTTTAGCGTCTTTCTAATGCATCTATTCAGTAGTATGGACTCAGTCCCAGCTTGCAAGAAATCCCGTTTTCATACGAATTGGATAGAAATACTTGATTCCATATAACTGGAAATTATTTGTAGTAAAGATAGTTTGTTGAAGCTATAATTGTTTACTAAGGATTATTATCATTATCACTAGTTACTTAAAACCATATAACTGTGTGGAAAGGACTGTTATTCAATAAACATATCTGAAACCATATCGGCCCATTAGCAAAATGGTCGCTGAGACCGGGGTTCAATCCCAGGTCGAGTCATACCAAAAACTCCAAAGATTGTACTCGATGCCTCCTTGCTTAGCACTCAGTATTATAAGTGTTGTGATGCTGGCAAAAGAAAGACACGTGGAACACAAAAAGGTTGATAGAAAAATAGATATATTCAAGGAACAGAAACAAGATTCCAGTGAACCTGGTCACACAGTAGTTAGTTAATAGGAAACTGAGAGACCAGTGGGGTAGTGACAACCCGTCCACAACGCTAGTGGTATCACACGTGATTGTGTCACGTGAGTTTGGTCAGCGGTATTTGTTGCGCACCCCAACGAACGGGGAGGGCGGCAGAAGGCCTGACATTTTAAAAAATTACTCGGTCCCCGTCGGCATTCCCCTAAAGAGGAGTGCCTCAAGCGCCAGGCAATCAATCTAACCCCTCCAAAGAGGGTTAAAGCCTGGAGGACGGCCCCTTGAGGCCAAAGGAATCTTCAGTGCCGAGGCACATTCGGCCAGATCCGTGCCGCTGACAACACGACCGGCCGATGTGCGACCCAACAACTGGAGAGGCGCACTAAACACGAGGGTTTGGTCCGCGGTATTTGTTGCGCACCCCACCGAACGGTCAAGTGTGGCACAAGGCCTTTTTAAGGTGGGTCCGGGTGCAGGTCCGTAGCCCACAAGTGTCTGGCATTGTCAAAAATAACTCGGGCCCCGTCGGCATTCCCCTAAAAAGGGGCACCTCAGGGACCATGCAATTAACCTAGCCCCTCCGAAAAGGGTTAAAGCCTGGGGGGACGGCTCCCTGAGGCCAGAGGGATTTCCTGTGCCGAGGCACATCCGACCAGATCCGTGCCAACTTACTTATTTATATAATTATCAATATTAGTTTTAAAATACTTGATATCATATAACTGTGTGAAAAAAAAACTCAACCAGCAAAATTGTCAATTACAATGAACATAGTTCCCTAACCCATATGCCTAGACGGGTCGGTATGTCATTAAAAACAAACAATCAATCACTGGGAGATTGCTGGAAGCCATCAAAAGTATCTATGATGGCTTGCTTCTGTGGGACATAGAAATTGTTTAAAGACTTTTATCTCCTTTCGAATTTACCTGAGACAGACATTACTGGTTTAAAAGGTACTAATAACAGCAAATATAACTGATCTTACTGACCTCGGGACCATTGATAACTTCGAAATGATGCACGGATTATTCTCCTTCATAGGACATTAAGATTTGCTTGGCAGTGCCCATCTTCTCTTTAACCTGACATAAAGTTACAAAGTACGAGTAACAGAGAATGTTATAGGCTAAATGTTTTTGACTGGAAATACACTCGTCGTTGTTCTAATAAACTTCAAGTGTTCCTCAACAAAAACTGAGTTTTGCAGGCATTGGTATCATAAAGAGTGGCTACTTAGTCACTGCAAGTATAGTAAGTGAATTGAGGTCTGTGCTAGATTAAGTAGTACTGAAACAATAACAAGGAATGTAAAAAAGGAAAAAGAAGAGATAAAGAAATTACAGGAAAAGAAAGAAAGAAAGAAAGAAAGAAAGAAATGGGGGAGGGAAAGAGAAAGAAATTAGCACAAAGAAAGAAAGAAAGAAAGAGGGATTAAAAGAGAGAGAAATCAGCAGAAAGAAAGAAAGAAAGAAAGAAAGAAATAGGGATAAGAAGAGAGAGAAATCAGCATAAAGAAAGAAAGAAAGAAAAAAAGAAAGAAAGAAAGAAAGAATGAAAGAAAAGCGCAAAGAAAGAAAACGAGAAAACAAAAAAGAATTAACATGTAGGAAGAAAAAAACGAGTGGAAAGAAAGAAAACTTATCATTAAAGAAGAAAGAGAGAAAAAAGAGCATAAAGAAAGAAAGAGAGAGAGGGACATTACCTCAAAGAAGGCAAAAAAAAATGAAAACATAGCTCAAGGGAAAAAAAAGAAAAGCTAAGCTAAAAAGAAAAACTAAAGTAAGTAAATAGATAAATAACGAATAGAAGTTGGAGTGAGTTAATTGGGAAACAAATCCAACGAGAATATTAATCGTTTCCTTTATTGTTGAAAAGTGTCGAATTGAATGTTCCGTGTGAATTGCCTTAAGTAAGCCGAGCTATCGTCACCTGTTCATTCTGCCACCACTCACTGACATACGTTCTGAATAAATAGGATAGGGTTCCATGTTTCGGTAGGGACATCCAGCTTGTGAGTGATGGAGAGCCGGGAAGGTGGACAGTCAAAAAGTGGCATTTATATTCAGATTGTCTTTTCAGCTCTGTCCAGTCAGTCTGACTTTGCAGGTCGAAGAATCCAGGCCATATATTTGTCGCTGCCTCCCACCAGACACGACTTGACACAAGGTCAAAAGCCCGAAGGCCAATTAGAGTGGGGATAAAGGGGAGGGGAAGGTCGGGAAGGAGCCGAGACTCGAACCCTGCTTGTCTGTGCTGCTCATCGGCTCACTTAGTGCAATGTGAGCCTGATGAGGCAAGCGGTTTCACGAACCCAAATGTGGGTCCGGGCACGTATGCCAGTTTACGGCTTAAACTAGACGCTTGGTCTAGTGCCGTACAAAGGGGACAAAAGTGCAGCTCGCCCACCCGAAGGTTGCCCAGCCGAAGCTGGGGGCCTATTCGGCCCCGAGTCTGCTCTTGGTTTCGAGCACCCATCCGGCACGAATGCCAGACGGCCCAAGTGCCATTTTGGTAAGGTTTCCAGGCTCGATAACGAGCGGTTGCCATAGTAACTAAATGATTAGGTCAGAGTTAAATTTAGGGGGCGGGGGTAGAGGATGTTAGAGGTAGAAAAGGAAATTGATGGGTAGATAGTCTGGAAAAAAATTACCGAGAAAATTTATTTAGGTCGACCGGACCTTTGAAATCCTCATCGGTCATGGCTTGTCCTCTTTATTTAAAAAAAGAAAACAGAAAAAGATGACATCAACTATAATTTCAACTACTACAACAACAATAGAAAAAATAGATTTGGCATTAAATAATCTACAAAGGTTGATATGCCATAAGCCAAAACCAACAAACAAACAAACAAACAAATAATAATAATGATAATCTGTCCTAGAAAATGACACACATAAACTCCTATGGGACTTTGATATACAAACGGATCACCTAATCTCGGCCAGAAGACCAGACCTTATAATAATAAACAAAAAAAAAAAAAAGAAGAAAATCTGCAAAATTGTGGACTTTGCTGTCCCGGCTGATCACAGAATAAAACTGAAAGAATGTAAAAACAGAGATAAGTTCCTCGACCTTGCTTGAGAATTGAAAAAACTATGGAACATGAAGGTGACAATTATACCAATTGTGATTAGTGCTTTTGGCACGGTAACTAAAGGGTTATTAAAGGGCCTGGAAGATTTGGAAGTTGGCGGCCGATTGGAGACTATCCAAAAAACAGCATTATTGAAAACGGCCAGAATACTGAGAAAAGTCCTGGAGACTTGAGGAGACTTGCTGTCACTCAATCTGCTGTGAAAGACCATCAGCTAACGCTGATGTGAAAAACTCTAATGAGTAATAATAATAATAATAATAATAATAATAATAACCCGAATATAGCAAACCCAATTTAGTGAAAGTACAGTTTCAATGTCAAAAACAGTTCTACTTCAAACAATTCAGTTTAGCATTCGCACGCTGTTTAAATCTCAAAACAGTCCGATTTCAAACAATTTAGTTCATCATAAGGATACACTTTAGTTCTATTTGACCCATAGATAGGACGCTATCAGGTACTTCCATTCTGGACTTGAGTGGACTTTGGATGGCAATGAAAGAGTACTCTGCATTACTGGAATCCCACCATCAGATTGTTTCGTGTCATATCTAGGAAACTCGTTGTGGTGGGGTCTTAACTTTCTGCAGAGATGCAGTAGGTGTTTTCTACAGCCCCAGCCGACTGGGCAATTGGGAATCGTGATCCACTAGGAATTGTGCAAGAGATTAAGATTTGGTAAACACACAAATTGGAATCCGTTCCGGAGAATTAGATGCATGAAATTCTCTTGAAATTTGAGATACAAAAAGAATCATTGAATTCCGACCAGAAGACAAGACAAAAAAATAGAAACTTGCCATCCTGTGGATTTTTCTATTCCGGTTTCAGTTTGGTGTAATTTGCTTAATGGCATATAAACCTTTGTAGGTTATGCATGTTAAAACCATCCTGATAAAAGAACAGTAGTGATACTATTTAACCCATAGCTGGAACCATAAAGGGGTTCATACCTTTCCTAAGAGTATTTGTCCGAAGGTGAACGCAATAGCGCGACTGGCTTACTGTTCTGGTGAACCAAAGAGTAAAAATGATAGAAAACGAAAAGGTAGAAAAATACTTGGACCTTACCAGAGTCCTAAAAAAAAAAGTGGAACATGATGGTAACAGTGATACTAATTGTAGTGGGAGCACTAGGAGCGGTACCCAATAGCTTGGAAAGGAGACTGGGGGATGGAGACTTGAGGAGACTTGCTGTCCCTCAGACTCCAGTGAAAGACCATCAGCTAACACGAGTAAAAAAAGACAAAACTTGCTGGTTGAAGAATCCAGGCCAAAAGAGAGTAATACGTCACTGTCTATTTTGAAATTGAGTGCCATTTTTGGTTAGGCTTCCAGGCTCTTTAACAAAAAAAAGAGGACCTGCCGAATAGGGGAGCTTGCCCTTCCGGCTGGCCACGGGGGGAAACTGAAAGAAGACGAAAAGAAAGATAAATACCTAGACCTTGCTAGGGAACAGGAAAAAAAAGCAAACTATGGAACATGAAAGTGACGGTGATACCAATTATAATTAGTGCACTCGGTACAGTCACCAAAGGATTGGTACAGGGACTGGAGGACTTGGAAATAAAAGGACAACAGCATTATTAACATTAGCTAGAATACTGGGAAGGTGAGAATAGTCCTACAGACTTGAGGAGACTTAATGTCCCCCAGACTCCATTGATAATGGGAAAAAACTTACAAAAAAGTAAAATGATAATAATAATAACAACAATCAATGTAATTTTTACTGATTATTTTTCTCAGACTTCGTTTAGATTGAAAGTGCACTCAGCCCACGACCAAAGTGTTACTCCTCAGAACTTTTACTTCGGATCAAAGTGTATTAACTGTATCTGTGGAAATCTTATTAAATGTATTACAAAAATAGATAAATGAATTAATAGAATAAAACATTTAAAATATCACGTTTACAAAGGGTTAAGCTGAAAAGTTCATTGGTTGAAAAGTTTATATGATGATGTCATATCTACTGTTGATATCATTTTCGACAATTGAGATCAAAGCACTGTAACACCGAAGGAAAAAGCGTGTTGACGGCAAGGGGGACTAAGTTGAAAAATCAGCCTAGTTTGGTTACTTTTCTTGAGAGTATCTTGGTCTGACTACGAACTTTTCAGCGGACTTTGTTATTTTTTGTTATATTGTCATATCATGCAATATCTTTTTTATTTTGTATTTATTTTTTATTAGATACTCAATTTTTGAAACCAAAAGTAACTTTTTTTTTCGTCAACACATTTTATATCTTATAAAAAATAACCGTGGGTTTTCTACAGATACAGATACTACACTCTAATCCTAGTATTTTTCGCCTCTCTCAGGAAACAAATTCGACACAAAGTCGGTTGAATGTGCCATCTCAAACGTATACGACTGATTGATTAGTTCTAATGACATGCAAAACTGTCTCGGGTTATTTTATGCCTAGATGTTAGAGAATTTTTTATGTTGTTTTTTAAGAGATTTTTGAAATTTATTTTGAGCACGAATATGGATGTCTTGAACATACCTTGAGAGTAAGGAAGGATTTCTCCGCTGTCTTCGGATCGCCAAATCAGGAGCCTCACCATTAGATGCAATTTAGTGTCATACCCAGGACATCTCATTTGGGGATGGTCTTACCTTTCTATGGGAGATTCAGTCAATATATGCTGAGTCTTACTGGCAGGATGATATCTCCAAATCAGACGAACTCACTAAATCAAATCACGGAAACAAAAGAGGAATGTTTGTTGGTTTTATTTTTTGTAAAAAAAAAGCGAAATCATCTTAAAATGATGGCTAACAATATATCTGGTCGTATATATTTCTGTCATACCCAGGTCACCCCTTTTTTAAAGGCAGAGAGTTATCCCTCTGCAAACGATACGGTCAGCGAAGGGTGTCGGATATATAAAGGAAAAATCAGTATAAATAATGAATAGAGATTCTTTGCAAAAAAGAAAGTATTAATTATTCGTGACAAATATAGAAAATCTAAACTCATATCATAATATTTATTCAGGGGTTCTATTTAGACTTGTTTGTTATTTTTTACTTTATTATTCCAAGCATTTTTAAAGGAGATACGAGCTTTCCAGTAAAGTGATTATTTCTCTATTTCATTGGATTGATTTGGTTGGTTTGATGGTATATCAATTATTGTAGGTTATTTAATAAAAAATCCTCTTTATTCTTAAATATCAAATATATATGATTTGGCTTGGTTATTTTATGGCATATCAATCATTGTAGGTTATTTAATGCCAAATCTTTTTTATACAGATAATTTAAATATATATGATTTGGTTTGGTTGGGTTTTATGAATTATCAACCATTGTAGGTTATTTAATGCCAAATCCTCTTAATCATATATATTAAATATATATGATTTGGTTTGGTTGGGGTTTATGGCATATCAACCATTGTAGGTTATTAAATGTTAAATCCTCTTTATGAATATATATTAAATATATATGATTTGGTTTGGTTGGGTTTTATGGCATATCAACCATTGTAGGTTATTTAACGCCAAATCCTCTTTATACATATTACATATGATTTGTAAGCGTAGAGGTTGAAGATAACATTTCTAAACGAGCCAGAGATCATTTGTTTGCACACAGTTAAATGATTATACATATATAATTTGTAAGTCTAGTGTTTGTTGGTAATCTTATTTGTAAATGAGTCAGTGCTAACTTATTTGCATATAAGTATAACTATTATTTGCACACAGTTAAATGGTTCCAAATATTCTAACTTGAATAATTCTATTTAGTATTAGTCATTTGTTTGCACGTTCTTAATTTGCTTCAAATATTGCTACCATAAAGATTTAAATGGTTTTAAGAATTGGCATGTACCACTAACAATTCAATTTAGACACAAAGTTAAAGAAGTTCAAGTATTTCTAATCAACATTAACAATTCTATTTAGCATTACTGATTCGTTAGCATACAGTTAAGTTTCTGCAAGTATCGTTATGTATCACTAACAATTCAATTAAACGTCTGTCACTTGGTTACACACAGTTAAATGATCAAACACTTCTATTCCTAACAATTCGATTGAATGCAAGTCATTTGTTTACACAGAGTTTAAATGTAAAACAGTTTTATTTGATCCATGGATAGGACTCTATCAGGTGCTACAAGTCCGGGCCAGAATGGACCTGGGAGCAATGGCAATGAAGAGATACTCCATATTCCTCAAGGCTTCGTGGCTGGAGATTCACCATCAGATTTAATGTCTTATCCAGGACATTCGTTAGGCAAATATTTCTTTCAGGCGTCAATACTAACGTTGAATTTTTAAAAAATTGAATTTTGAAGATTCTTGACCATACAGCGCACTTGGGAAAGACATCAATCAATCTCCCCCCCCCACCAGCTATGGATGAATAGTACGACTGATTGGGTTCCTTAAATTTTTTAAGCAAATAGACTGAGAGAAGGAAAACTCCGAATTCTATCAGCTTTGAACCGCTTAAAAACTTCTATTGCGCAACTTCTTGCCCAAAGTGGAGGAATTGGATATATACATACAGCAGATATTAAATTGAAAACATAGCCTTGAACATGGGCGAAACATGTCGGAAACGTCAGCTAAAAAGATTTTTTTTTAAATTAAGATCATTAATATCAGATCTACAAAATGATTTTGTCACTGATAAGCAGATTTACCGAAAAAATATTCCTGAAGACCACTCGGTGCGAAAGACACCGAAAGAAAGCCGGTGGTTATATCGGCCGAAATGTAGTGATCGAAGCACAACAAAAATTAGAATGGCATTCCGGAAAGATTAGTGAATAGCTATCATACCTCGTCTCAAAAATTCAGTCAGAGATTTAGCGAAATCGCAAAAATAATTTTGTCCTGACGCCCTAACAAAAATGTAAATAAATAAATTAGAATATATGTATCGATCAGTTGCTGTATTTTGTAAGGGATGATGAGGAGGGGGAGGTGGAGGATGCGATTATTTTCTTTTCAGCTTCCTGTCTCCTACCACACAAGCACACTCGCCTCATCATCAGACGCATCATTCACAGATTCCCAAAGCTCGCAGACTCACCAGGCAAAGAGAAAACCGGGAAACAAATATATAACATTCTTTTCTATGACGTCAGCCGGTAATATGCCGTTCACGTCACATGCCTACATAAAGACAAATACATTCCTATGCACACGAATGCACACTCACACACACACACACACACACACACACACACACACACGAACACATGCATAGCAGTAGCTATCGATCGATGGTTTATAGGTCATTATTCATTTTGTGCAAATCTCGTTCCCACGCTGTCTCGTCTGAATACCATGGGACGGCCTTCATTACGAGATCTACGCGCGAGATCTTGGCACCATTTTAAAAATGTGCTTGTGTTCGCAGTATTTTGTGTTCAAATATTTTATCGTTGGCACTTGAAATTTAGCAAAGAAAAAGGTCTACTTCATATCATATTTTGTTTGCTTCCTTTCTTTTGGGTATTTTTAGATATGTTCTTTGGGGGACTCCCCGTTGTATAGTGCATAAAGAGCTGGACTACAACGTCATAGTAAGCGATTTCGAACTCCAGTAGCGCTATTACAGCCACTTTTGGTCTTATAGTCCTATGAACGGAATGAAACCTTTTATCTCCTTCTACAATGAGTGACCACTGCAGTTCTTCCACAAAGATGGCTTAAGTATTAATGTAATTTACGAAGCTCTTTGCTTCGATGCGGCACAAGGCCGAATGAATGGGGCACCCAATGAGACTCGAACTCACTCTTGCAGGTTTGCTAGTCAAGCTTGCTAACCATTACACTATCCGAGGTGCCCTGGCTTAAGTATTAATGGCCACAAAAGTTGATATGCCATTGAACAGAGAAACAAGATATATTTTTGAAAATTGTAAAAAGTACCTTTCTATCTATGCAATGAAAGATGACTATAATAATATGAATTTAGTCAAAATAGGAAAGTAAATAGAAAAATTAAAATTACAAAAAAAGCAAAATATACGGGTGCATTTACGTGTGTGTGTGTGTGTGTGTGTGTGTGTGTGACAGAGAGAGAGGGGCACGAGAGAAAGTGTGTGTGTGTGTGTGAGAGAGAGAGAGAGCGAGAGAGAGAGAGAGAAGGCGAGAGAGAAAGTGTGTGTGTGTGTGTGAGAGAGAGAGAGAGAGAGAAAGGGCCCTAGAGAAAGTCTGTGTGTGTGTGTGCGTCTGTGTGTGTGAGAGCGAGAGAGAAAGTGTTTGAGTGTGTGAGAGAGAGAGGGCAAGAGAGGAAATGTGTGTGTGTGTGTGTGTTTGAGAGAGAGAGAGAGAGAGAGAGAGAAAGAAAGTGTGTGTGTGTGTGTGTGTGTGTGTGTGTTTATGAATTGATCCAATCGTTGATAACTATAGGAGGCGCACATGGCGAGACGGTTATTGTCTTAGAAAATGGACACGCGACTGTTCGAGTTCAAATCTTGAACGAAGTTGTGTGCGTTTCACGTAGTGCTAATTTCACTAGAAAAAAGTATGAATTCAATTATTCTCTCTCCAGCCATGGAGGCACCTAGTTGGGCAGGCTGGGCACTTTGGTGTGGCAAGCAGTCTTGGAGAAGGACAACTGTGAATAAAAGTGAGTTGTTGTCTTGCAGAGAGATGGGATCCGCTAGGCTATTCCTACCCAAGACTTGCTACTTAAGAAGCACCCCATTCACGACCAAACCAGATTACAGAATAAGTTTTCCGTGTTCTTAAATGAATAAAAAATCTTTCTATATTGTTCAAACAAAATTTGGTCGCTTTACATCTGATGTGTTAGCAAAAAGGCTTGTCTGTGAGGATGTATGAATTTTTATACGTTTGTATAATGACCTAAACTGGCTCAATGACCTAGTGGGTTGAGTGTTCGATAATGGTTCGGGAGACCGGGGTTCAATCCCAGGTCGAGTCTTACCAAAAACTTAAAAAATGGTACTTGCTTAACACTCAGCATTATAAGGTACGCATCAAGGGTAAAGTGGAGCTTTCCAGGGAAAGGAGTAGCGCCCTCCCCTACACCTCGGTGTAATAGCTATTGAAAAGGGAGCCTTTGGGTCACCCTCGACTACGGTCGCCAACTTTTTATATTGACCTATACACATGTGTATTGGTTGTCTGTCTCTCTCTTTACATACATACATACATATATATATATATATATATATATATGATCAACATCAAATCACGCTGACAGCATGGAGTTCCCTGACTCTATCTCGCCATCCGTCCCTATCATCCGTCGCTCCTGGCGGGTCCTCTAGACTGCATCCAGTGTCCGCACAGAGCTGATGTAAGTTAGGAGAAACATACAATTATTCAAGCCAAACACCGGATTTAAGTACACGACTTGATTTAGAGAACATTTTGTAAGAATCAAACTTACGAGCTACAGCTTGCGCGTATAATATAGCAACCCTTGCTATGTAACAGGTGCTTGAGTTTAGTTGACAAAAAAGTAATTTTGCTTCTCATATCCCCCACCGCCTTTTTTTTTCTTGTCCTGCATTTAAAAAGAGATGGTGATTACATGATCAACGCTCTCTTTGATTCATACAAGTTATTATCATCAACATCGTTATCATCTTCATCATCAATAAAACACGTTGACAGCATATAGTTCCTCGACTCTATGTTGTCATTCAGCTCTATCATCTATGACAGGTCCTTTTTTTTGTCTTACTTGAATGGTTTTGAAACAGGTGGTAGGTGGCCATACAGCTGCTGATTTGTGGAGTGTTACTTCCAGTATTTGTTCAAGACTGCACGCAGCATCATCATTGTCTTGTCCTCATCTAGCTTTTTTTCTCTGCATTTTAATGTCCATGTGGTGTATCCATGTAGTGGTTTGAACACAGTTACAGCTTGTAAGAACTCCGGTTATATTTTATCGGATAGATTAGATTTCCAGATGATTAACATCCTGTCAGTAGCATTCCATTCCTTCGTTAATCGTAAGTTGCCATCACTTTCCGTAGATGAGATCTTTCTACCAAGGTTTGTGAACCGGTCGACTAAGTTTAGGGGCTTTCTCAACTTATATATATATATACGCACACGCACATGCACTAACATACACACGCGCGCGCATATATATATATATATATATATATATATATATATATATATATATTCTCATTGCGCTAATACCATTAGAAATGTATGAATCCAACTATTCTCCCAGCAGCTATGGGTAAATAATAGGACAGACAGGGTTCTTTGACCTTGGTGTTGCGACTATTCTAAAAAAAGGAAAACTCTGCATTCAAACCGTTTAAACTTTGCTTAACAAATTTCCAATGTGTTGCATTCTGCTCGTGCGGGGTATATATATATATATATATATATAGTAATGTTAATAAATGATTGATTGTTTAAAAGATTGATTTTAAAGGCACATCAACCTTTTTGGGTAATTTTATACTCTGAAGTAAGGGATTCCTGTACACTATAAATTTATATTTGTATTTTTGTGCGGTCTCTGAACATTTTGCAAATGGCTAAATGATATCAAGTATTGCTATCTAACACAAATAATTTGAAAACAAATCCATCAGACACATAGATTGGACGTACTACCACAATAGGATCTTGAAGTAATGACAATGAAGGGATACTCCACCCACATTTGTCCAGAAGTAGTTTAGTATCATACCAAAGACAAGTCTTTTTTTTTTTTTGGTGGGGGAGGTTCATCACGCACTGTCAGGTGTTCAGTCAGCGTTTTCTAAAACCCTATCCATCAATCAATGAATTATACTATATGTACCAGTCTCTTTCAAACACTTCGGTCTATTTGACTGGGGCTGTAGAATACGCCAACAGCATCTTTGAAGAGAGACAATAACCTACCTCTGATGATGTTGAGGATCCAGTCGTTTAGGCAAAGTTAAATACCCCATTCATTGCCATTACTCCAAGTTCCACTCTCACCCGGAGGGAAAGTACCAGTTAGGATCTCCTGTAATAAAATATTTAATATTTTTCAAAACTTGAACCCATTTAATAGAGTACAAATTGAACAATTACTGTTAGATCGAAATACTTGAAACCATTTAACTGTCTGCAAATAGAAATATTAGTGTTAGATCGAAATACTTGAAACCATCTGAGTGTAAAGAAATGAACTCAAGCTCGTTTAAAAAGGATTTTACCTTCAAACTATTCATTTATAAATCATATAAACGTAATATATATATATATATATATATATATATATATATATATATATATATATATATATATATATAGATGGTGCATACGATTGGTTTCCGGACTTTTTTTGTATGGGCATTTAAAATTGTCGTACACTCTTGAAAATTCAGTATGTTATTGCTATACATTTTATGAGATGACTGACCAATTTTTATGGTTTCAGATTCAAATAAACGGCTACAGCAGCAATTGGAATACACCCTACTAAAGCCTAATTGTCACTGCTAGTGAATTTCAAAAATGCAATTTGACATTTTAGAAGAACGATATACAATAAAATTCTGTTTTAAACTTGGAAAAAAAGGCCACAGAAACGTAATGAATGCTTCAGACTGCTTTTCAACCATCTTGCATGAATCGAGCATTGGTTTTTACGTAGAATAAGAGATTCAAGGGAGGCCGAGAGTCTGTAAGGGGTGATGAGTGGTTTGGGAGGAGCAAGGAAGTCAATACACCAGAGTTGATTGGCCAAACGGTTAGGGTTAGGGTTACTATGTTGATGTTTTAAGGGAGTTCAGGAAGAGATTCCTTCCAAAGAGGCCAGCACTCTTCAAATCGGGTCAGTGGCATTTCCACCAAGACAATGCACCAGTCCACAGCTCCATCCTTGTCACAGACTATTTGAGCAAGATGGGCATCAAGACAGTTCTTCAGCCTCCCTATAGTTCAGACCTTGCCCCTGTGACTTTTGCTTATTCCCTAAGCTCAGAGGCTGTCGTTATGAGACAATTGAGGAGATGAAAGAGGCTATGACGAAGGTCATTGACACGCTCACACAAGAGGACTTCCATGGAGCCTTCGAGAAGTTGTTTGAACGGTACAACAAGTGCATTGCAGCTGGAGGAGATTCCTTTGAAGTTGACTACAGTTTCATGTGTGTACTATCAATAAAAGTGCCCATACGAAAAAAGTCTGGAAACCTATTTAATAATCCTCGTATATTTTAGCCATTAGGCCATGGGGAGTTCTCTCCAACAATACGTTGTTTGTATACAGTTATACTGTACCGATCATTACTATCTAATACGATAAAACTTCTTAAAATAGATATATTTGACCCATAGACAGGACTTTAACAGGTATTAGAGTATCAGGTCGGAATGAACTTGAGAGTAAAGGCAATGAAGGAGTACTTCATGCTCTATGGAGCTCCTCGCGCCACTCGATGCAGTTTATTTTTATACCTAAGGCTGCCCATTTGAGGAGAAGTCATACTTTCTCTGTAGAGAACGGTGTGGACATATATTAAGACTTGTCAACAGTGTAATCGTGCATAATATCTAAACGAATATACGAGGTATGCCCCTCGTATATAAACAGGATTTGGCATTAAATAACCTCCAACGGTTGATATACCATAAAACATAACTAACCAAACAAACAAACAAACTTTTTACGTCGTAACTGTTTTATTTGTGTTTTTTTTTAATGAAATAACTCAAAGTGAGAATAGCAAAATGAAACCTCTTGTAGATAACAAAACATTGCATTGAAAATAGATAATATTTTGAGCCTTAAGATTTCTCTTATGAATATAACAAGAGTTGAATTCTTTGTTTGTTTATTCAGAGAAATGATTTGCTTAGTCGGAGAATTTACGTCTCAATTTTCTGCTCAATTCGTAAGAGTTGTGTTTGAGCTCAAAATACTATTTTCAATACAATTCTAAAAAGATTTATTTTCGTTTTTATTCTCACGCTTGACTTGTTTATTTGAATTGAATTCTCTTTCACCTAGAAATTTCATAATTCAAGTAATCATATATATATATATCATCATCATCATGTCGTGCTGGTAGCACGGATATCCCTGACCCTCTCTCGCCACTTTTCCTTATCGTTCATCGCCCCAGGCAGGTCTTCAGGACAACATCCCGTATTCTCACATAGTTGCTGAATGTATGTTCGTGCTGGTCGTCCTGCTTTTGCACGGCCATGTGCGGGGGTCCATAAGAGTACATCACTTATGAGTTCGTCCATGCTTCTCCAGCAGTGTCCTGCATGTCTGTTTCGTCTAACTTGAATAGTTTTCGTGATGGGAGGCAGGTGGCCGTACAGTTGGTGTCTTGTTGGGTGTTGCCGCCAGGACTCCGAAAATGTCACTTATAAATTTGTCCTTAGTTTCCCTGCATTGCCCAACACACACACACACATATATATATATATATATATATATATATATGTGTGTGTGTGTGTGTGTGTGTGTGTGTGTGTGTGTGTGTGTGTGTGTGTGTTGGGCAATGCAGGGAAACTAAGGACAAATTTATAAGTGACATTTTCGGATTGAATCCTACTCATGGACGCACCAGTATTGGCAGAGCAATAAGAACTTAAATACATTAACTCTATGGGGAAACTGGATGCGGTCTTGAGAACCTTATAAGAATGATAGAGAATTGGGACAGATGTCAAAGTTACAAGGGTCTTATTGCTTGATATGGAATACTAATAAATCAAAATGGATATTAAATAATACTGAATGAAAGCGGGTATTATTAGATATTATTGAATTGAAAGCGCATATTATTAGGTATTATTGAATCAAAGAGGGTATTATTAGATATTGTTGAATTTAAAAGAATATTATTAGATATTATTGAATCAAACCACATATTATATGATATTATTGAATCAAACCGGATATAAAAAGATATTATTAAATCAAAGGGGATATTATTAGATATTATTGAATCAAAGAGGATATTATGAAATATTACCGAATCAAAGCGGATATTAAAACATATTATAGAATCAAAGCATATGTTATAAGATATCATTGAATCAAAACGGATATTATTAGATATTTTTTAATCAAAGCGGATATTAAAAGATATAGAATCAAAGCATATATTAAAAGATATAATTGAAGCAAAGCGGACATTATTAGATATAGTTTAATCAAAGCAGATATTTTAGATATACGTTAAGAAAAAATTATTTTTTATAAAATTTTTTACATATATACTTATTCATGGCCGATAATTTCTTTATTCATTCATTCAGTCATTTATTTACTTAGATAGATAGATAGATAGACAGATAGATAGATTGATAGATAGATAGATAAAGTTAGACAGGAGTGGGAGTACCTGTTAGGGTGTCATATTTTGGCCAAATAAATTAGTTTGTAAAATATTAAAATCAGTTAGAAATACCTGAAACTGTAAATATTTGAAAATTAGTTGTAGTAAGAATATTTACTTTAAGCGAGAATAATTATCATTAGCAACTTGAAAACAAATAATTGCCTGCAAAAATAAAGGCTAACTTCGGTATAAAATAACACGCTGTAAAAGGAACCATAAATGACACAGAGAGACAGACTGACAGGCAGATGAAAAGCTAAAATAGATAGATAGATAGATAGATAGATCAAAAGTTCCAATCATCAGCCAGAAAGAAAATAGCTTTTTAAACGACGTTCATAGATAGATAGGTAGATTAAGAAAAAGAGACAGATAGTCGGACAGACAGGAAGGAGGGAAGTAAGCGAGACGAACAGACAGAAAATAGATAGTATAAACGGAGGTACAGGCAGGAGGGGTAGAGATTGAATAAAAGTGATACAAAAGAAAGAAAGAAAGAAAGAAAGAAAGAAAGCTAAAGTTTCTTTGGGGGTGGAGAAGCCCTGCGCTTCTATATATAGCCATGCACCTTACCATGATTCTTTTGAAGCCTTTCAGCTCTCCCCCGCTTGCTAATCTATCCAGACACGTGTAGGTAATTGGCGTGTGACAGCGCGAATAAAAACAAAAACGCACCCTTGATGCTTCTTAGGGATTCATTCTTCCAGACCCCACTTTCTCAGCTCCCTCTTCATACAGTCTTGCCAAAAAAGAACACACATAGACAAGTGCTTGTCAAAAGAGCCTTAATCTGTCAAACTCTATTTATGATAAAGCTGGATTGTACATTTAACGGCGAAATAATTTATAACGGAAATTTGACGGATTTTTTTTTTTTATGAACTGTCGAAATTGCAACTATGATAATGATTGAGTAATTCGATCTTAAGTTATTCAAAAGAACTAGAGGCTGGTGAAAAGTCGTCAGCCGATGGTTAAGAAACATGCCTAACATAGGTTTCGAAAAAGAAAGAAAAACTATTAGAAGTCTTTATCAAAACATGCTTCACCAAAAAAAACAAAACAAAAAAAAACAATTTGTTCAAAAATATCGTGAGTGGTTTTTGAGTAATTGATTGATTTTAACGGCATGTCAGTTTGTTTAGGGTTATTTTATACCAAGAGGCTTGGGAATCACATTCATT
The DNA here is from genome assembly GCA_963585895.1 of Sepioteuthis lessoniana. Taxonomy (NCBI): domain Eukaryota; kingdom Metazoa; phylum Mollusca; class Cephalopoda; order Myopsida; family Loliginidae; genus Sepioteuthis; species Sepioteuthis lessoniana. The sequence continues at coordinate 49,430 of CAUZXS010001566.1, forward strand.
GTACGTTCATATTTACATTTTCTGTGTTGTTGTTTCTTAAGATAGATTGATTGATTATAATGGTATATCAGCTTGCCTAAGGTTATTTTATGCCTAGAGGTTAGGGAATCACATTCATTGTACGTTCATATTTACATTTTCCGCGTTGTTGTTTCTTAAGATAGATTGATTGATTTTAATGGCATATCAGCTTTCCTAAGGTTATTTTATGCCTTGAGGTTAGGGAATCACATTCATTGTACGTTCATATTTACATTTTCTGTGATGTTGTTCCTAAAAAGTTTTTACTCACAGTCATATGATGTCAAGGATTGCTTTCTTTGTTTATTGGCATATCAAACTTCGTGGGTTATTTAATGGCAAATGAATCCTTGTAGAGGAAAAGCAGTGGAACCTTTAATCCCATAGCTGAGGGGATTCATTCCTTTTAGTAGGGCATTAGTCCAAAAGTGAATGCAATAGCGCAACTGGAGTTCGAACTCGCTTACTACGATGTCACTGTCCATTATGTTAGCCTCCGGACTACCGAGACTTCCCACCATCTGGCATCAAGTGCTCTTATTTGATACAAATGATTTATATGGTTTCAAGTATTTCTATCAATCACATATAACTATATGATTTTATGTAATCATTTCTATTTCATTTTTTTGTGCAGTTATATGGTTTCAAGTAACTTATAATAATCCTTCGTTAACAATTATAGCGTTAAATAATTATTCCTAACATAAATGATTTTTACACCAACACATAACGCGCGTGCGCGAATTGAAGCAAAATTAATTATATTCTAGTATAACAATAAACGGCTCTGTTATAAAACAAGATTGATTTTAATTTTAATTATAATACAACAACAAAAAAATAGATAGACACAAAAACAGTAAATTTATTCAATATGGCCGTCATTTTTTTTTTTTTTTCAATTGTTGTGTCAACACGCCTTCGAAACGATTTGCATGACTTTAAAATAAATTCTCCAGACATTTTATTCCATTCCTCCTCAATAGCAGTTTTGGGCGAACCAATATTTGGATAGGAAGATGCATTTGTTTTGCTTTCTAAAACGCCCCATATAGCGTAATCAAGGGGTTTTAAGGTCTGGTCTTGATGGAGGCTATAAAGAAACTGCAATTATTTCAGCAATTTTTTTGGCTTGTTTTCAGCGCTAAACAAATTATAGATTCTTTGTCGTTTCTTTTCTTGCTCACTCATATTGGACTGAATTTGAATGAAAAAGTGCTTGAATAATAGAGCTAATCGTGAAAATTCATATTTATCACGTTTTTTTTTTCAAAAATGGGACTAATCAGAACAAAAAGAAACATTTTGAAAATTATACCAGATTTTGCACACACACACACACACACACACACACATATATATATATATATATATATATATATATATATATAAGTAAATTGAAAAACAAAGTATTTAAAATATGATGAATTTATTATGATGGAAAGTCAACGTTAAACGTTTCGATTTCATTAAGCCTTCATCAGGACTTTATGATGGAGAAAAACTGTTGCTTGAACAACGATGAATGTTTTTTGTTAAAATAACGGGAGAAGAGAAAGTGTGTGGAGAGAAAGACTCATAACCGTTCAATCACGTGATTGACACAGGCAATGATGTTTAAATGATGTTAAAATCATTGCCATTGCCAGTCACGTAAATGTTTTCATAAAATAACTCTGACTGAACGGTTAATGATTCTTTCTCTTCTTTAGTATTTCAATAGAAACATCTATCGTTGTTCAAGCAACAATTTCAAGTCCACCATAAAGTCCTGATGAAAGCTTAACGAAACCGAAACATTTAACGTTGACTTTGTCATTATGATAAATTCATCACATTTGGAATACTTTTTTAAAAAATTTTTTTCACACTGTCGGATTTATTTTCAAAATTTACTTCCACAGTGTTTGTGCTGTAAGCATCAGAGTGAAGTGAAAATACAATCAGGTATGTCCAGAATTTGAACACGGATCTCCGGTTCCAATTTCTGTGACTATAAACGTTACACTAAGCACGTATCCATATTTTGGAAGTCTCTTAAAAAAAGAAATGGGTCAAGGATCATTTTCTTTTTTTTTTCTATTGTATCTTTTTTATTTTATTTTTCTGTCAATTTTTATCAATTTTTATAACATTTCCCTGTCCTTTATACGTCTATATCTATGTGTGTGTGTGTGTGTGTGTTCGTATATTAGTGTATATATCTTTGTGAGTGTATGTATGTATATGTATGCGTATGTGTGTGAGTGTGTGTGTCTGCGTGCAAGTGTAAGTCTGAGTGCATATGCGTGTGTGTGAATGTGTGTTCGAATGTGTCTATGTGTATATGATGGTCTATGTGTGCATATGTCAGTGTGTTTGAATATCCATTCGGGCGTGCATCTGTTTGTGAGTATATGCATATGTGTGCGTGTGTGTGTGTGTGTATGTGTGCACTTTGTGTGTGTGTGAATGTATCTCTCTGTGCATGATTGTCTATGAGTGTTTGAATGTGTGCGTCCATGCATGTATATGTGTTTCTGTATATATACCTGTGTGTGCATGTGCCTTTGTGTGTGTGCGTGCCTGCCTGCCTTTGTGTGTGTGTGTATGTGTGTGTGTGTGTGTGTGTGTAAGTTTGAATGTGTCCATATGCGCATGATTGTCGACGAGTGCATATGCCAGTGTGTTTGAATGTGTATATCCATGCGCGTGTTTCTCTCTCTCTCTCTCTCTCTATCTCTCTTTCTCTCTCTCTCTCTCTCTCTCTCTCTCTCTCTGGTGTGTGTGTATGTGTGTGTGTGTGTGTGTATGTAAGTTTGAATGTGTCCATATGCGCATGATTGTCGACGAGTGCATATGCCAGTGTGTTTGAATGTGTATATCCATGCGCGTGTTTCTCTCTCTCTCTCTCTCTCTCTCTCTCTCTCTCTCTCTCTCTCTCTCTCTCTCTCTCTGGTGTGTGTGTATGTGTGTGTGCGTGTGTGTGTGTGTGAATTCGAATATGTCCATATGCACATGATTGTCGACGAGTGCATATGTCTGTGTGTTTGAATGTGTATATCCGTGCGCGTGTTTCTCTCTCTCTCTCTCTCTCTCTCTCTCTCTCTCTCTCTCTCTCTCTCTCTGTGTGTGTGTGTGTGTGTGTAACCCTTCCTGATCTGGCATTTATTAAACCGACCAAATCAGTGTCTGGCGGGCCTTCAGCTTCTTAGCTGCTCTAAAACGAATAAGAAAATAAGTTTTTTTTCTTTTTTCTTCTTTTTCATAGAATAAGACGAACAAAATTAATTACTTTATTATTTATAAAAGTGCAGAAAAGAGCGGAAAGGGTTTGTATCTTAGCATTGCACTACCGTCAGTCATCTTAGTCCCCTACCCATAACGAAGGCTTACAACTATCTATTACTTTTTTTTTTATTTCTTTACTTTTATTTTTTATTTACATCTTCCTTTCTTCGTCGACTAAAAGAATAAAAATTCTACTTAGTGCCAACATTTTTGTTTCTAATCCTTCGATATTTTTTTATTTTATGAGCTTCTTTCTTTCTTTCTTTCTTTCTTTCTTTCTTTCTTTCTTGTTCACAGTCCATATCTTTTTCCTTCGCAAACTTTCTTTCTTTCTTTCTTTCTTTCTTTATTCATTTGTAGTTTTTTTTTCTTTCTTTCTTTGTAGTTTTTTAACTCTTTCTTTCTTTCTTTCTTTCTTTCTTTCTTTCTTTCTTTCTTTGTAGTTTTTTATCTCTTTTTTTTTCTTTCTTTCTTTCTTTCTTTCTTTCTTTTTCTCAATCCATATCTTTCTTCTCCGCTAACTTTCTTTCTTTGTATTTTTTATCTCTTTCTTTCTTTCTTTCTTTCTTTTTTTCTTTTAACTTCCTTCTTCACTTTCTTTCTTTCTTTCTTTGTAGATTTTTTATCTCTTTCTCTCTTTCTTTCTTTCTTTCTTTCTTTTTCTCCATTCATTTTTTCTTCTTTACCAACTTTCTTTCTTTCTTTCTTTCTTTGTAGTTTTTTATCGCTTTCTTTCTTTCTTTCTTTCTTTCTTTCAATTCATATCTTTCTTCTTCGCTAACTTTCTTTCTTTGTATTTTTTAATCTCTTTCTTTCTTTCTTTCTTTCTTTCCATATCTTCCTTCTTCACTTTCTTTCTTTCTTTCTTTCTTTGTAGATTTTTTATCTCTTTCTCTCTTTCTTTCTTTCTTTCTTTTTCTCAATTATTTTTTTTCTTCTTTACCAACTTTCTTTCTTTCTTTCTTTCTTTCTTTCTTTCTTTCTTCCTTTGTAGTTTTTTATCGCTTTCTTCTTCTTCTTCTTCTTCTTCTTCTTCTTCTTCTTCTTCTTCTTCTTCTTCTTCATTTCCATTTGTTTTCTTTCAATTTTTCACTAACTGCAACCCGACTCCTTCCTCAATAGGAGGCAGGATTTAATTGGATGAAGAGTACTTGGAAGAATAAGGAAAGGGTCTAGTCGTAGATAGAATGGTTTCAATAGTTGAATAAAGTTGCAGGAAGAGGGATAGGATGAGGAGTAGACAGAATGGAAAAAAGAAAAAGCAAATAAAAGAGGATAAAAAAGCGGGGGCGAAATGAAGAAAGAAGTCAGTCAGAATTAAATATGTCAAAATGATAATGACGATGATGTTAACCTCAAAAATTGAGTTTTAAATTCAGATTGAAAAATAATGAAATAATTGGGAAGTGGGTACAGCGCGGCTGGTTCTTGGGATTTGTGGTAAAAAGGGAATGTACGAGATGAAAGAAAGGAGGGGAAAAGGAAGATTGATTTAAATACAGAGATAGAAAGGAAAAAAAATAAAGGAACAAAAATATTGAAGGAAGCAAATCAAAAGAAAGAAAGAAAGAAAGAAAGAAAGAAAGAAGAAAAACTAAAAAGAAAGAAAGAAAGACTAGAAAGAAAGAAAGAAAGAAAGAAAGAAAGAAAGAAAGAAAGAAAAAGTAAACATGTAGAAAGAAAGAAAGAAAGAAAGAAGAAAAAGTAAACATGTAGAAAGAAAGAAAGAAAGAAAGAAAGAAAAACATGTAGAAAGAAAGAAAGAAAGAAAGAAAGAAAGAAAAAGTAAACATGTACAAAGAAAGAAAGAAGAAAAAGTAAACATGTAGAAAGAAAGAAAGAAAGAAAAACATGTAGAAAGAAAGAAAGAAAGAAAGAAAGAAAGAAAGAAAGAAAGAAGAAAAACTAAAAAGAAAGAAAGAAAGACTAGAAAGAAAGAAAGAAAGAAAGAAAGAAAGAAAGAAAGAAAAAGTAAACATGTAGAAAGAAAGAAAGAAAGAAAGAAAGAAAGAAAGAACTCAACAGTGAAGATAGATGAAGAAAAAGGTTTAAAAAAAGAAAAAGAGACTCTAAGAAAGAAAAGTAAAAAAAAAAAATGTAAAAAGAAAGGAAAGAAATAAAACTATCCATAAAAGAACTCTAAAGTTCTGATAAAAGCAAAATCTAAAACAAAAAAAAATAGTAAAGTAAAGTTTGTCAGTGGATTTACAAAGAAATAGAAAAAAGTAACGCAAGGTTTAAGTTTGTCAGGAATTAGATGTGTTTGAAAATAGAAACTTTGAGAATATGGCGGCAGAAACGCAAAGGGCACAGCTAGAAGGGGTGGGTAGGTAGGTACCAAATAGGATGGAACAAAAATCGATGGGGTTCTTTTTTTTCCTCAATACGGTCCTCTTTCTTCCATTTTCTTTTTCTTGGTCCCCACCTTTTTTTTCCTTTTTCTTTCATCTATTTTGTTTTGAGAAGAAGGATATTTAGATTGGTGTAAATGGTGGGATTATTTTAAGAAAGGAGCTTGAAGAGGTAATAATCGCTCAAGAAGATTGAGGGGAGAAGTGTAAAAATGGAAGAAAATTTTTGATTTTATTTTATTTTATTTTTCCATTCTATCTTTTACAACAAGTTGTCCTGAGAGAAGAATTTCGAACATTTCTCATTAATTGAATTATAACGTCTCTATCTCTGTCTCGTATTTTTAACATATACATATACATATACATAGACCACTCCTCACGTTGCCCAGTCGGCTGGGGTTGTAGAATACACCGACTGCTTCTCTGCAGAGGGGTAAGCCTTCACCCCAACGAGTGTCCAGGATATGATACTAAAAAATCTGCTGGTGAGGTTTCAGTAAAGCTGGAGCTTTGGGAAATGCGGAGTACCCCTTTATTGCTATCGCTCCCAGGTCCACTCTAAATTCAATAACTTAAAATAGAACTGTTTTTGACAATTAAACCCTATTTACATTTAAACTGCGTGCTTATGCTAAACTGAATTATTTGAAATAGAACTGTTTTTGATATTGAAACTGTATTTACAATAAACTTATTTGTTTAACGTAGAACTATTTTGACATTTAACTGTGTGTAAACAAAATCTGTACCTCTACTAAACTGAAATAGCTGAATTAGAACTGTTTGACAAAACTGAATAGTTTGAAATAGAACAGATTATTTACATAAAAATGGATTTGGCGTTAAATAACCTACAAAGGTTGATATGCCATAAAACCCAACCAATCGTCCCACTCCTCACGTACACAGACAGGCTAACGCATAGACATTGAGGCGGTTATCGTCGTAGGAAACGGACAGGGCGAACCGTGCTCAAAACCTGGACAAAGCTGTTTGTCTTTCCCATAGTTCGAATCCAACTATTCTTTCTTGGACTGACTGCGACTTTTAGCCCGCTAAATACGTGAAACTTGAATAACAGATTTATCTATTTTTACTCCTAGATTACGTACGAGGATCATTAAATAAGTTTTTAGACTTTTTTCGTATGGGCACACATGAAACTCTAGTCCCCTTCGAAGTAATCTCCTCCGACTACTGAATGCACCACGTACTTAGAAAGTCGATAGATCTAATAAAAGAAAATGGTTTTACACTATAAAAAAAAAATAAAACAAGAAACACGATATCCCACAGAAACTATAACGGACGCAGTCTAGGTAGATGATATAGCGCTGCTTGCCAATACCCAAGCCGAATCCCTGCTGAATAGTCTGGAACAGGCAGCAGGAAGCATTCGCCTCCACGTGAACGCAGACAAAACGGAGGGTTGGTTTGGTTTGGTTTTATGGCATATCAACCTTTGTAGGTTATTTAACGCCAAATCCATTTTTATGTAAATAATCTGTTCTATTTAAAACAATTCAGTTTAGCATAAGTACACAGTTTAATGGTCAAAAACATTTCCATTTCTAACTAATCAAGCAGTTGTATGTAACAATTCGGTTAAGTGTAAATACAGCTTTAATGTCGAAAAACAGTTCTATTTCAAATAATTCAGTTAAGCATATGCACGCAGTTTAAATGTAAGTACGGTTTAATTGTAAAAGTCATTTCTATTTCAAACTATTCAGTTTTACTCAAACAATTCATTTTAGCATAAGTATGCTGTTAATTCTATTTAACCCATAGATAGGACCCTATCAGGTGCTACCACTCCGAGACAAAACGGAGTACATGCGTTTTAATGAAGAAGGGGCCATCTTCACTCTTAATAACGGTTCTCTGAAATTAGTAACAAGTTCACGTCCGTCAGAAGCAGCATCTCATCTACTGAAAGTGATATCAACATGCGCCAAGGGAAGGCACGGACTGCTATTGATTGGCTATCGATCATTCAGAGGTCTGATCAATCCGATGAAACGAAACGGGATTTCTTCTTTGCAGCAGTTGTGTCAATACAGATGTACCACATAGACGTTGACATAACGTATTGAGAAAAAGCTAAACGGGAGTTGCACAAGAATGCTACGAGCTATATTGAACAGATCTTGGAAGCAACACCCCACAAGACAACAGCTGTACAGCCACTGACTTCTCATCTCTAAAACCATCCAAATAAGACAAACAAGGCATGCGTGACACTGCTGGAGACACAACGACGAACTCATAAATGATGTTCTCCTATGGTCCCCTTCACATGGATGCACCGGTGTGGGCAAACGAACTAGAACTTACCTGCAACAGCTCTCCACAAACCTGCCAGGAGCGATGAATGATGGGGACGATTGGAGAGAGAGAGAGAGAGTCAGGGAAATCCGTGCTAGTAGCGTGACTTAACGATGATGATTTATGTGCGTGTGAGTGGAGGAGTGGGGTGCGGTAGAGTATATCCTATAAATAAGTATATCATATAAATAATTACATTCATGACAACTTAAAAAAAAAAAACAAAGACACCATGATTTATGATTTCTAGTGCACCATTATACAATATAAAGTAGATAATTTTAGATATTATTTATTGCCACACTCTACGGTATTGGCACTCGTTAGTCAACCTGAAGGCTCCCTTTTCAATAGCTACTACACCGAGCTGTAGGGGAAAGCGCTACTCCAATCCCTGGATTGTTCCACTTTACCCTTGATACGTACCTAATAATGCTGAGTGTTAAGCAAAGAGGTATCAAGTACCGTTTTTTAAGTCTTTGGTATGACCCGACCTAGGATTGAACCCCAGTCACCCGGAATTGATATGTAGCAGATCAAAATTAAAAGCTTTCGTTCTATTTTTGGCTACCAAGTTCGAATATTGAAGATTTTTGTAATCAATAACACCCAATAACATCCGTTTTGATTGTGTAATGTTCCATGAAAAATAATCAAATTCAGGTATCATTTGGTTGAGAAAGAAATTGTTTTTTTTATCTTAAAAAGATGTAAGATGCGTATTCATTAACATTACATTAATATATATATATATATATATATATATATATATGCAATTATGATTATAATTACAATTTAATGCAAAAAGTGGTTTAAATCCATAAAATCCATGAAAGGCTCAATGAAGGGAAATTCAGAGCAATAGGATGATATTATTCAAGTATATAAACAAGATAAAACTTATGACTGAGAGTTTCACGCTTTCGATTCTCAGTTCCTTGTATTCAACACGACTGAAGACCGAAAGTAAGAAACACTTAGTTGTGAGTTTTATCTTGTTTTATATCTTTTTGATTTTCAGAGAGAGAGAGAGAGAGAGAGAGAGAGAGAGAGAGAGAGAGACACACACACATATATATATATATATATGTGTGTGTGTGTGTGTGTGTGTGTGTGTGTGATTTGTGTCTATATGTATATATATAGAGAGAGAGATGATTTTCAGGAAGATATATAATTTCTATAAGCAATGAACTGTACATTTTTATTTTTGTTGTTTTTTCCCCCCTTATTTCTGCTAGAATGAGTATATACTCTGCCTAATATTACTCTATTGATCTCCGAAAACTCTCTTTTGACAATTTGTATGTAAGATGATAATCACTGGATGTAGCTTGGAAAATTCGCCTGGAGCGATGGATGAGAGGAATGGATGGGGAAATCCGTGCTGTCGGCGCGACTTGCTGATGGTTTGTTTTGGTTTGGTCTTACAGCACATCAAACATTCTTGGGTATTTAATGCCAAATCCTGTTTTTACACATGTCAAATATGTTATTTATAAACATATTTTGTAGATATACACAGTTAAATGATCAAACTGTTCAATTTCTAACAATTCAATTTAGCATAAATCAAAGATAAATGGTTCCAAGTCTTGCAAAATATCATTGACAATTCAATTAAACACCAATCATTTGTTTACACAGTTAAATGATCGAACAGTTCTATTTCAACCAATTTAGTATAGCATAAGTCATTTGTTTGCACTAGGTTTAAATGCCAAAAAAGTTCTATTTGATCCATACATAGGACTATATCAAGTGCTACCACTCTGGGCCAGAGTGGACCAAGGAGCGATGGCAGTTAAGGGGTACTCTACATTCCTCAAGGCTCCAGCATTGCTGAAGCCTCACTATCAGATTGTTTAATTTCATATGTAGGACATTCGTTGGGGAGATGGGTCTTACCTCTCTGTTTTGATGCTTTCGGTGTACTCTATAGCCTCAGCCGACTGGACTGGACTTGATTATGATGATGATATATGATGGAGGTGCTCTTGGTTTTATGGTTACAGTTGGAATGGCGACTGGTCTTGGAGACTAAAAACTCTAAATTCAAACCAATTGTAGCCCAAAAGAGACATGGGTCCCACTATGCTATTCCAGCCCAAGGTTCGCTACATGAGTAACGTCTCGATGACCAACCCAAGTTATAATTGATTAGCTGATTATTCTAAGGGCGTGCATTCTGTCTGGGTTTATTTCATACCAAGAGGTTAAGGGTTTCGTTTGGTTGGGTTTATGGCATATCAACTACTATAGGTTATTTAATCCTAAATTCTGTTTTCACATATATATGAGAATATATATATATATATATATATATATATATATATGATTTGTGAAGACATTTTGTTGATAATATTCTTAAACGAGCCTGAGCTCCCTTTAGCACACAATTAAATAATTTCAAGTATTGCTATATAACAGTCACAATTTAGCATGTCATTTGTTTGCACAAAGACTCTATCAGGTGCTACCACTCCATTCCAGAGTGGACTTTGGAGCAATGGCAATGAAAGGGTACTCTGCATTCCCAAAATCTCCAAAGCTGGAGGCACACCATCAGAAGGTTTAATGTCATATCAGGGACAC
>CAUZXS010001566.1:65000-66166 GCA_963585895.1 Sepioteuthis lessoniana
CCGTCATATTATCGGTTTTAAAATGCTGCTCTCTTGTGATAGCTAGAGCTCCACATTCCACAAGTATAAGACAGTGACGACCAACACTGTTTATATATATATATATATATATATATATATATATATATATATATATATATATATATATATATATATATATATATATATATATATATATATATATATATATATATGAGACGGGGAACAGACTTAATAGGTGATCATGACCAAGATAGGATTATAGAGACATATGAGGTGTCTCTTCAAAAAGTACAAAGTCTGAAGTTGCTTTTAAACGAGACAAGTCCATAACGAATCAAACGTTAATATTCTCCGAAAAAAAAATCGTTTTTGACATGAACTCAATGATTCCAATGTGTCTTCAACGAATTGAAGTGCCTCTGAAATGTGTTGGTTTTATTTTTTTAATTTGATGTGTCTAAAGCTGCACTGTCGTATCTCTCTTTAATGTCCTTCATGCTTTCAAATATTATCCTCGGGGTGGATTTTCCGTTGAGGAAACAAGAAAAAAAGTCGCATAGAGGGGGGCCTAGGGTGGGAATTATGGAGAGTACTGTACTTATTCAATTCTGCGTTTCGCCAAAAATATTTGGTTCCAAAAGTATTGAGATTGATGATAAAAAAAATCCTTGAAAACGGGTGGCCTAGTCGTTGGTTTGGTTGGTTTATTGGGTTTTATGGCATTTCAACCTTTGTAGGTTATTTAACGCAAATCCATTTTTATGTAAATAATCTGTTCTTTTTAAAACAATTCAGTTTAGCATAAGTACACAGTTTAATGGTAAAAAACATTTCCATTTCAAACTATTTAAGCAGTTATATGTAACAATTCAGTTATGTATAAATACAATTTTAATGTCGAAAAACAGTTCTATTTCAAATAATTCAGTTAAGCATAAGCACGCAGTTTAAATGTAAGTACGGTTTAATTGACAAAAACATTTTTATTTCAAGCTATTCAGTGTATGCTGTCAGTTCTATTTAACCTATAGATAGGGCCGTATCGGGTGCTACCACTCCGGGCCAGAGTGGACCTGGGAGCAATGGCAATGAAGGGGTACTCCGCATTCCCCAAAGCTCCAGCACTGCTGGAACTTCACCATCAGATTGTTTAGTGTCATATCCAGGACACTCATGGGGGGGGG
>CAUZXS010001567.1:0-27500 GCA_963585895.1 Sepioteuthis lessoniana
AAAAGAAGGAAAGAGAGAGGAGTTAAAAAAAAAAGTTGGAGAAAGAAAGAAATAGCGGAAGAATAGTAATAAAAATGGAATAAAATTTTTTATAAAAGAAAGAAAGAAAGAAAGAAAGAAATTAAACGATGAAAACAAGAATTAGTGAGAAGTCATAATCAAATTGAGCAAAAGTCAATGGAAATCGTAAAAAAAAAAAGAATATTGATAGTGAAAGAAAGAAAGAAAGAAAGAAAGAAAGAATTAGAAATTACGGTAGAAAGCGTTCAGACAGAGAAAAAGAAAGTATAAAACATGCAGGAAAAAGAACTAGTAAGAGAGAAAATGGAAAAAGAGAAAGAAAAGCACCGAAAAAATGAATTGAAAAAGAATAACAATCTGAATAGAAAAAAAATAGAAATGAAAATTTGTTTTAAATGAATGAAAGAAATTGAAAGGATTACGTTTTGACACGTATAATTTTATGAGTCAAAGATCACTTAAAATTACAAGAAGAACCGCGCACAAGTTTAATTCTCATGGAAACATCTTTCCATAAGGACAATGATACTTATAAAATATGAATTTTTGAAACATAAACATAATGCTAGAAGATAACACCAACTGATCATCCATCTATTAAGAAAACTTGAAAATTGTTTTTGGCTTGTTTGTTTGTTTTTTAGAAAAAAAAACATAGCACTTCTTAAGTTAGAAATTCTACCGAGGTGTAAATAAATAATAAACTGTTTATAATCCAAACTTTATACTTCATCTCAATGAATTTAGTTGTAGAATAACAGAGTTTAATTAATTCCTATTAGAAATGTTTGCCTCTAGGTCAATTGGAGTCAGTGACTTTAAAACGATAATGACAACTTCTATAAAACCATCAATGAAATCCTCTTGATATGACATGTTAAAAGCAGCCTCTGTGCTTCAAGATCATCTAAATCCTGAGCGAAGAGTAATGGACTAAAGAGATTACTTTGTTAGGCTCAACCTTCGGAGTTCGTAACGATGCCGATATATGTTAGGTTTGATTGAAAAGCAAACGCTATGATAGCTAGAACGTAAGCAGATGGTACCCAGCGAATATATGCGCCAGATAAGGGATCAATGTTGTTGGTTTTACATGCATTCTTTATGTTATCTTCGTTGATTTGTGGCCGGTGTATAGCTTCTGTTTCTAGTATTCTCACAAACTCCATGGACAACAACGTCGAGCTGAACTAGGATCAGTATCTCCATAAGGTAAGGAATAATCAGTGGAGTAGAATTTAATACCTATTCATTGAAAAACGGGACCCATACCGAGAGAGAGAGAGAGAGAGAGAGAGAGAGAGAGAGAGAGAGAGAGAGTTTGTGTGTGTGTGTGGCTATTTTTATTGTGTAAAGCTGTCATTTTTGCTGACAATAAAAGTGGTGCCTAACTGATATCTGCCAATGTAGATATAAGTATTAAAAAGCTGGTTGAGAGCTGAAAAATTGACACTCGATTTCTACAGGTGTTCAGGACATAGTCCGTTTATGATTTCAATGCTGCTATATACAAAAGATGTTATTGCTGGCTTTATGTCTTGCAATGATCTGGAGTGCATCACCAGGTGTCGATTCTTTGCTATACTCATGATTATGCAAAGCGCAAAGCCCGTGTATATTTGCCACGGGGAGGCTACTGGTGGGCATTCAGAGCAATCAGTGAGTTTCTAGACACCAAAGTATAGTATCATGCATAACGCTAAACATCAGTTTCGTTTAAAGTATTTTTTTTGTTTTAAAATGTCTATCTAGATATATTTATGTTTAAGTTTGTACTTGGGACTCAGGAGTCCGTTCAAGCTAGATGATCATACAGCGCTCAGGGATCCTGACTTTGGGGCTCCAGGCCCCGTGCTTGCCTACCTTGCCAGCACACATTGCTCGAGGGCCATGCTCCATACTCTGTTATCGTGCGCTGTGCTCCATTCACATAAACGTTTCTCTGCAGCGGTCACAAAGTATCTTTCGATGCTTTCTATTTGAAAATAATTTTGAAAATCAAATTAAAATTTACTGGTCTGGATTTTGGATAATTTCTACAGTACAGTTTACCAGTACGGAACTTGTCTGCGTGAGACAACATTTCTTTTCATATTTTAAATCCTGGATTCAAGATGATGGTTGTCACATTTAGATAAGATTATGCGTATCAAAAATGAAATTTTTTTTTTTATTCATCAAAATCAAATAACTCGGCAGCGTTCAAGAAATAGAGCTTTAGAGGCAGCGTCTTGCATTATTTGGAATTTTGGGATAAGACTTGGTATTTCTCATAACTTGTTCGGGAAATTGATAAAAGAAATTATTTCGCAGCTGTGTTGTGAAAGGCTTCTATTGAAATATCCTATATAATGGCTGAAGACATCATGTTGGAAACAGGAATTTTTTCCCAGGCCAAATTTTCTTTATTTCCATCGATTGTTTTATGGAAATACAAAGAGACAGAACAAGTAGAGGTTTGGGCGAATCTCGAAGAAGTGTCTTTTTCGGTTGACGGATTTATAGATGATATAAAACAGATGACTGAGCTTTGCATTTTGTTTTGAGACTATAAAATTCTCTGGAGCTTTGAGCTACAATCTTTTCACCTAATCCAGAAGAACCACTTAGTATTCTTTGGGAAGGGGAAAATAACTTATCTTCTACTGGATTTTGCTATTCCAGTGGATCATAGAGTAAAAAAAAAGAAAGCGAAACGAGAGAACAATTTTTGGTTCCTGCTAAAGAGCTGAAAGAAAAAAAACAACAATAGAATATGATGTTTACTGTGAGTAATTGTAGATGGTGCAAATGGAATGGTTTCCAAGGTCTGGAAAATTGACAGTGGGAATTGAAGATGAGACAAAAACTCCACATTATTCACATCACCGCATTGTTAAGATCAGCTTGAATACTTAGAAGGGTTCTGGAAATATTAGAAAACTTGGTATCTCTTAGAACTGAGTGGAAAAAAAACACCAGCAAGAACTGGTCTAAAAACTCATAAGGAATTACTTTGCGAGAGAACTGAAAAAAATATGGAACATGTATTGGTGCTTTTGGTACAGCAAATAAATAATTATTAAAGGGACTGGAGGACTTAAAAGTTAGAGGACGAGTGAAGACCATCAAAACTACTACATTATTGAGAATGGCCAGAATACTGAGAAGAGCCCTGAAGACTTGGGGAGTCTTGCTGTCTCTCAACTCCAGTGAAAGACCATCAGCTAAAACTGATGTGAAAAACTCTGATAATAATAATAATAATAAAGCAAATTGGAGAGCACCAGGTAAACATTCATCTAGTTTTTAAAAAAATCACGTCTATACATGACAGATTGGCTCTGCAACTAGCCAAATGCCAAGAAGAAGCAAGTACTTGAATGGATGACGAAGGGAAATACTACCATGATCCAGAAGGGCCTCTAAAAAGTATCTCTCCCTGGCAACGATAGCCTAAACTGTATGGAAATCTAAACCACAGTGTTAAAAGAGAAAATTTATTACTCGCTGAAATGCATTGAATTATTTTCGGAAGAACAGAAAGAATGCCGCAAGTGATCAAGAGGAATAGATGACCTAGACAGATCAGCACATTCTCAAAAAAGTCAAAATAAAGCTGAAAAATGTAGCCATGGTACGGATTGAAAAAAAAAGCTAAGGATATGGTCGAACTAACATAGATAACAGAATGTCAGAAAATACAAAATATTCGACAAAATCATAAACTTTATCCCAAAAGCCATAAAATGATAGAACTAAAACAGCAAGCATTTAGGAATATCGGAAAAGAACACCATTCAAGCAAACGAAGATGAAAGAAAAAATAACAAAAGAGTCCCTCAGAAGAACAAGAAAACTTCCAGAAACCCTTCTGTGCAACAGAAATCTTATAAACGGGATAAACACCTGGGTAGTCTCCCTTGTATTATACGCAGGTCCATTCTTAAAATAAACAAGAGAGGAACTTGGACAAATGGACACAACGATTAGAAAGTTGATGTTTTAATACAAGGCAAAAGATGACAATAATAGACTCTATGTGTTGAGAAAGCATGAGGAAGAGAACTCGCCAACAATTTTATATTGCGTGGATGAATCAATACAAAGACTCCAGAATTACATTAAAAAAGCAAAGAAAGACTAATTACAGCGGCTAAATACAACATACAAACAGAGAAAAACAGTAAAAATTAGGAAATAGAAATAGAAAAAATCAATAGCACTATATTTCAAGCGACAAATTGCCGATATTGCAAACGAAAAGACCTAAACGTGGCTATGAAAAGGGAACTTCAAAAGAGAAACTTAATCTCTTTAAACAGAAGCACAAGACAACTCCATAAGGACCAATTATATTAAAGCAAAAATCGATTATACGCAACAGAAAACAAGAGAAGTTTATATGGAGATAACGATAAAACGTTTTATCCTATAAGTGAATTCAACAAACTTGGACAAAAGGAGTTTAAAAAAATAGGCATGACTGGACGAGAAAGTTGACCCACTGGGAATCGTACTAGAAATTAAAATTTGACTATAATACCGAATGGTACATGAACAAACGAGAATTGGCAAATGATTCTCTAAGATGTTGGTTTCATTTCATAGTTCAATAGCTTTTATCAGTCTTCGTAGAACTGCATTTGGTGGTGAGGTTCAAGTTCTAGAGATATGGTTAGTGTAGAGTAGTCCTTCATTGCTATTACTGCCAGGTCTACTTTGATTTGGATTGGTAGTACCTTTTAGAGTCCCATCTGTTTGTCGAGTTCATATTTTTTTAATGTTATTAATTTTAAATAGCAATAAATAAAACTATATAAATGCAAACATTTGGTTGGTTAATTGGTTGGGTTTCATGGTATATTTACCCTCGTAGATATACTTAATGCCAAATCTTGCTTACACACACACACACACACACACACACACATATATATATATATATATATAGATAGATAGATAGATAGATATGTATCTATTTAATATGATTCGTAAGCGAATAGTTTGTAGGTTATATCTAAACAAGCCAGAGCTCATTTGTTTACACACAATGTAATAGTTTTAAGCATTCTATTTGACTCAAATAGTTTTATTTGCACACGATTAAATGGTTGGTTCGCTTGTTGGATTTTATGACACATGAATTCATGTTGGTTAATTAATCCCAAATCCCATTCATAAATATATACCAAATATAAAGGATTTATAAGTTGTTTTTTTTTTGTTTTGTTTTTATGGCACATCGATGCTTGATGTCAAATCTTGTTTATACGTGGGTTTTAAATGGATAATTTCTTAGTAAATTTTTGAATGTGTTTGAGCCCATTTGTTTGCACACATTTAAATGGCTTAGAAGAATGAATCTGTAATTGTCCCTTAGGGTTTTTATAACTCTAAAAGAAAATTAATGTATATATATATATATATATATATATATATATACACGCGGATCATTAAATAAGGTTCCAGACTTTTTTCGTATGGGCATTTTTATTGATAGTGCACACATGAAACTCTAGTATCATTCGAAGTAATCACATCCAGCTGCAATGCACATGTTGGACCGTTAAAATAACTTCTGGAAGTCCTCTTGTGTGAGCGTGTCAATGACCTTCGTCACAGCCTCTTTCATCTCCTCAATTGTCTCATAACAACAGCCTCTGAGCTAAGGGAATAAGCAAAAGCTACAGGGACCAATGTCTGGAATCTAGGGAGGCTGACGAACTGTCTTGGTCAAATAGTCTGTGACAAGGATGGAGTTGTGAACTGGTGCATTGCCCTGGTGGAAATTCCTCTGACCCGATTTGAAGAGTGCTGGCCTCTTCCGACGGAATCTCTTGCTGAACTCCCTAAAAACCTCAACATAACCCTAACCCTAACCCTTTGGCCAATCAACTCTGGTGTATTGACTCCCTTACTCCTCCCACACCTCTCATCATCCCTCACATACTGCCTGCCTTCCTTGAATCTTTTATGCCACTCAAAAACTGATGCTCGATTCATGCAAGATAGTCGAAAAGCAGTCTGAAGCATTCCATACGTTTCTGTGGCGGCATTTTTTCCAAGTTTAAATCAGAATTGTATTGCATATCGTTCTTCTAAAGTGTCAGATTGCATTTTTGAAATTCACAAGCTGTGACAATCAGGCTTTAGTAGGGTGTATTTCAATTGCTCCTGTAGCTGTTCCTTGGAACATGAAATCATATTGGTCAGTCAAATCATATGAAATCAAATTGGTCAGTCATCTCATAAGATGTATAGCAATAACATACTGAATTATCAAGATTCTACGTCAATTTTAAATGCCTGTACAAAACAAGTCTGGAAACTTATTGAAAGCACCACGTATATATATATATATATATATATGTATATATATATATATATATATATATATATATATATATATATATATTCATTTTTCTGTGTCAATTCCGATTGCTTTCAGATATACTGAATATCTTCTAGATGGAGGTTTGAATTATGTCGTCGGCTTCAGCATCCATACTTTTTATATTTTAAAATCTATTTAGGGATTGGATTGACGCCTGAATATTGCATTGTATATTAATTATTTTTGGGGAATTTGTTCTTGATGTTGAGGGGTCTTTATCACATGGCGTAACGGTTAAAGGCGTTGGTTCCCTAAGCTTCTCAGGAGACAATCATCTGGAGGCTGCAGGTTCAATCCTGACTACAGGCGAGTAACAATACAGCAATACTTAACACTTGTACCCGGTTATGGCTAACGGAATCAGAACATACGATTCAATAAAGGACGTAGGTCGAAGTTCCGTGAGGTTCCCGAGTTCGACAAACACCAGAAGAAGGCAGGACGACATATCGGCCAAAACATTGTGGAAATAACAATAAAGATGAAGACAATAGTCCAAAAACCCTTAATGATAAAATGTCTTTATCAAGTTTGAAAACACTTCCTGGTCTTTTATTGTTCCCTTTCTAGATTGGTCAATGAAACTTGGTTTTTGTTTGTCTAATTCTGGATTTTGGAGAGAAAAGTTGATACTTATGTATCTATGTTACGGCAAAAAAGCCGAACTTTCCCGAGCGTTTCCGGGCCGATAACGGAAAGAATCGGAATATTCCGGAACGAAATTTAAGCAAGCAGATGATAAAATAAGTCAACCAATTTGTTGACAAAACGCAAAAATCTTTTTTTTAAATAGATGAATAAGAAAGAAAGAGAAAAAGACAATTTTTAATGGATAATGTTACCAACCTTTTCAGGAGGAAAAGAAAAAATCAACAGTCAATGAATGGTAATTTTCAATATGAAAAAAAAACAGTTTGAATTTTTATCTTATCAATTCGGTGGTGGTGGGGGTTGTGTATCATTTTTTTTGTCTGTTTAAATTTTTTTTTTTCGTATTTATGCACTTATTGTACCGTGCAGAAGTAATAACGTGTTAATTTAGAAATCCATTCTTACCATGGGGAGCGGGTGTTTTGTAACTATTCTGTACTTTCACGTAACAATTTAATAATAATCCAGGTCCTGCATTTGGGGTTACGGCCTCTCCAGGCATAACTTTCCCTCATTTTTTTTTTAGGTGGCAAGGATGCTCACATACCCGGCAACTTTTAATTCTGCCAATAAGGTTTTTTTTTTCTTGGCAGAATTGGATCACCATTTCTGCACATTAGCTGCGATAAATTCATGTTGATTGAATTATTTTATCTTAAATTTAATTGGCTTGGCGTTTCGGCATATTCCGACTCTTTCCGGAAACGCTCGGGAAAGTTCGGCTTTTTTGCGGTAACATAGATGCATAAGTACCGAAAAGTTTTCTACCCTGTCTTTGATGTTTTTGGTGGATACTTTGAAGATCTCTTTGAACTTTGGTTTGTCCGAGCTTTTGTTTTTTTGTGGAGTATTTTGTGTTTGAGCAGTAGATTTTTTGTTTGCTTTTTCTTTGATTATCTATTTGGATTTCTCTTTGTTGTAAGATTTTAGTTGATTTTGTACTTTTGTTTGACGTGTAGGTTTTTCAGCTAATCCTGAAACCATTGCCAACCATGTTTTTCCAACTGGATCAACTTCTCAAAGAGAGCTCTGTATTTTTCTGCTTGATTGTGTTCAACCTCCGATTGTGTTCAAGGTCCGTGCAACAGACGCATACGTGTTCTTTCTCGTGTCGGGCCTTCCTTTCCTAATAGCGTGAAAAAAATGTTACATTTCGTTTGTACTCCACCTCTAGTATTTCACCCCCTCCGCGCCCATCTATCTATCTATCTATCTATCTATCTATCTATTTATCTTGCTAATATCACAAGATCTTTAGAAACCTGGGTGATTTTGTTGACTGCGCATCTAGTTTCATTTGGGCACTGTTTGTCAGTGTGATTTGAGTCTTTTCGCCACAACTTTCATATGTCTAACGTCCTCAGCAGCAATCCCCATGGTGGCCATATTTTTGTCATTATAGCACCTCAAGGGTGCTGGGATGTATTGTTATACCGTGTCAATTTTTATTGCTTTGAATATTTTTAACTGATTGAAAGTCAGAATGTACGTATTCGTGTGAATTTCCTCTCCTGTTTTTAATTGTTATTCTTTTGTAGGCAGTAACCATTGCTCTCACAAGGCTTCTCTAATTTCTTCAGACGTAGGGAAGGACATCTCTCATCTCTTATTAACTCTTTTTGAGATGTTCAGTCTCCCATAAGTATAAAGGTCTCCCATAAGTATAAACCTTGCATTTTATAATTAACAAAGTCTTTTGGGGGAGTGTTTTCGGCATACCTCCGGTTGTCCAACCCTAAAAATGAGTCTCCGTTTCTAGACTTTTTGACAATTCTCGGGGTTGCACTGATTGAACTCACTTTCATTCTTAAGAATGGAGATTATTTGGTTCGTCAGGTTTCTTTGAAAAATTCAAGTACAATGAATTTTGGGATGTTTGCTGTCCTATTCTCTGAATAAGACGCAAAAAGATTTCGTTTTGTATTTTTGTTTGTTTGTTTGAAAAAAATATTAGTAATATTTGGTTTTCGCTGTTCCTCTATTCTACCACCAACCACAGGCTACAATGTGCGTTGAGAGTTTTTCTAGGAAGAAACCTTTTTCTCTTTCGTTGTGATGGGGATATACTAATAATGGGATCGAGTTGGAAGTGGGATTTCGAGCCCCTGCCAATTTAGAATTTTCAGTTGACAATTCTAATTGCCGTTTAATTTAACAATGATCAAAGTCCTATTCTCTCAACGCAATCGACCTCCGCTTCTGCCTTCTAACAACTAAAATATAAAAGGGTTAGGGAGTTTTCCACAAACTCAGATTGAAAAATACAGTCGGGACTAAACATATTGGGGCTAGAGCTGATACGACCATCCAGTCGATCGGATCAGACTTGTCCAACTGCCTATATAGCTCAGTGAAGGTCGAAGTAGTGTGTGCAAGTTACTTGACCACTCGGATATTGCTCAACTACCAAGATAATGTCCTTAAGCATTACGGTTCGCCACACATGGCCAACAGGACGCCTCTTTGGTAGGGGTCTTACTCCTATGTAGATGTGCCGTTGGCGTATTCTACAGCCGTATATGTCAGGGCAGCAAATAAGCATATAATGGTGTATAAATTATTAGTATAAGATAGGAATACTTGAAACCTTCCAACTGTGCAAGTTATTTGTAATAAGCGTAGTCACTTGAAGCTATAATTGTTTAACTGAATATCATATAACTGAATACAAATAAATTGTTCCAGACAGAAAAGAGCAATTTGAAAATAAATGCAATTGTGATTATACGCAAACATTTACGAATGAATCAAATTTTGACATTGAATAACCCCTAAGGAATTGATGCTCCATCAAACAAATAACCCAGGCCAAAATGATGAAAAATAAAATTTTAATCCTATTTACCAACCCCTCCGTTCGGGCAGGATATGACACAAGGTCAATTTTTAAGCGGAGTTTAACAGGTCTGAATTCAGAGTTTTCCTTCTTTTAGACTAGTTGCCTCACCAAAGCTGAAGAACATCGTCTATCCTACTATTTACCCATAGCTGGAGGGAGAAATAATTGGATTCATACCTTTCCCAATGGTATTAGTGCTATGTGATATGCAATCAATCTCGTCCAGGATTTGAACTCGTGTCGCCGTGTCCATTTCCTACGACAATAACCATTACACCACGGGCACCCCCACAAAATAAAATTGTAATAATCTGAACGATGATGCTGATTTTGACCAGTGGAAAGTAGATGCATAGAATCTGAATATTGATACACTCCTTATTTTGTTAATTTGTGCACATCTTCATCTGTATGTGTTATCATTCACTGTAAGTCCACTTTAATATCTGTCTTTCAAAATGAGACACATACAATCCTTTCGGAATTTGAGATATAAAAGAATCACCGAAAGGCCAGACTTAGTATTTATTAATTAGAAAAGAGCATGTAATTTTGAGTGCTTTACCATCTTAACAAATAATGAGTGAAAATAAAAGAAAGGAAAAATTTAGCGAATTCCAGGATTTTGCCTGAAGGTGGGAAAAACTTCTTAATATGATGGAGACAATGTTGTTACAAGTTATTATTGCTGACTTAGAATGGTATAAAAAATCTTGACCAAAGACAGGGAATTGAAGATTATGGAAAGAATAGGGACCATCAAGACAACAGTATTGTTAAAATCAGCTTGAATATTTCGAAGAGGCCGGCGGATTCTTCTAATTATTCCGGCATGGAATTAGAATACCGTTGATACACTCCTTATTTTTAAACATGAGGATAAATTATCATTTGCTGTAACCCATCTGTAAGTAAGTTGACAACCGCAGTCGAGGGTGACCAGAAGGCTCTCTTTTCAATAGCTACTACACCTAGATGTTGGGGAGGGTGTTACTCCTTTCCCTGGATTGCTCCACTTTACCCTTGATACGTACCTTACATTGCTAAGTGTTAAGCAATGCGGTATCAAGTACCATTTTTAAGTTTTTTGAATGACGCGACCAGGGATTGAACCCAGGTCTCCCGGATCATTGACGAACACTCTACCCACTAGGCCAATGAGCCGATTACCGATAAATCTAATCTTGAATTGGCTGAAACACATGCTCAGGGGGGCTGCAATTTTATTTTCTCTCAGAGTAGTTTTTATTATCTGACAAATGTTTCAAAAAGGTATATCCGTGTATCTCCATCTCTCTCTCTCTCTCTCTCTCTCTCTCTCTCTCTCTGTATATATATATATATATATATATAAATTTCACGTGAGAAATTAGATGAAAAACAAGAGAAAAACTCACTAATCATAGCATCATGTTGCCAATGCTCCGGTAAGCTATTATCCACATTTTAGTCATGAGATTTTTATCCTGTTTTATAATAATCTTAATTTATATTTGACATATATTGTGTTTTGCTTTGTATATTTCTTGTTTAGAGCACACACACACACACACACATATATATATATATATATATATATGTGCGTGCGGTGATTAAACAAATGATAAGAAATGTATAGGAGAGCTTTTTAAAATAATTTAAAAGATTCCCCTCATGTTCACCATCCCTGTCAACACATTATTGGTACCATCCACAGGTCATTAAATAAAAGATATTTCGATTGTTGAATCTATATTAGAAAATCCCGGGCGCCTTTGTTGATGCAATGGTAAGCCAGCTATACTAGCAAGCCTTTACGAGTAAGTTCGAGTCCCATTGGGTGGCCAATTCAAATGGTTCTGTACCGCATCAATGCAAAGAGCTTTATAAATTACTGTTTTAGAAAAGCAGAATTGATATAACGGAGAGCTCCGGGGAAGATTCGTATACGCTATTGACAAGAATGGGAAACAGATAAAAACTTTCAAATCATAATATAATAATGGAACTCTCATATATATGCATGTGTTTCCCTACCTATATAATTCATTGGACCACTGTTCAAATTGCGGTAAATAAGTTTTCAGGGATTCAGACATAGTGGTCATTTCAAGACCCACATAAAAGCAAAGAAAGTGGAAGCCGTCTCAGGAATGATAGTCGAACATGAACGTCGAAGACGTAGTTTTCTGGCTTGAAGCTTTTCGCTGTTTCCTTGCTTGGCTGATCGTGTAATCGAGAAATAAGTGACTGGAGCGTTTCATTTGCCGATTTACTGACGATGAAAATGTCAGCACCACTTAATGCACACGCTCAGTTCCTTAACAACCGTCTTTGGCGGGAATTGGCCGTCAGAAAAAAAATAAAGGAAGAGATAGAAACTAAAGATGGCTAAATATTCTACAATAACAAAACAAGAAATTGTTGAGAAAGTTAATATAAAAAGGAAAAAGAAAGAATAGGGTTGGATGAAGATTTTTTTTTAACAATTGAAGGTGAAGAGAAAATAAAGTGCAATAAGAAGTAGGGAAGACAACTGAAGACAAAGAAGAAAACAACGGAGAAAAAGAAAGAAGAAAAATGCAAGAGAAAAGAAAGAATAAATGTTGAGAAAGGAAGAGAAATAAAAGAAAAGACGTGAATGGTAGAGATAAGACGAAACAAAACGAAACAGAAGATAATTGAGAGGAAAGAAAAAAAGAATAGAAACGACTATCAAAAAACAAAAAAAGGGGGTGTAGGGATATTTTTCTTTATTCAAAACACATGGGAAAAGGTAAGTGAAGGGCTTGTTAAACTATGGCGATAGATGCTAAAATTATTATGATTCACTTTATATCACTTACACACACCCACACCAACACCTACATGCATATATATATATATATATATATGTGTGTGTGTGTGTGTGTGTGTGTAACATAGATGGAGCGAGACAACAGTAATGAACACGCAGTGTAAATAGAATTAAATCAAATGATATATCTTCTGAGAAAAGATCTTCGTAGCCAACACGCCGTATTTATTTAGCCTTTCAAGCCTGGTCGTCCATAAAGCCACAAGTGTGGACCATTCATATACATGTATCAACCCCAAAAATAAGGGCGCACTTAGCGTCACAATTGTTGTCGTAGAATATGAGAAAAGTTGACCCGAGTTCAAATCCTGGACGAGGCTACCTACGTTTCGTTTCTCACTAATTCACTTGCGAAAGGCATGAATCCATATCTTCCTGCCAAGATATGAAGAAATAGTAGGTCAGAGTAAATTCTTCAGTTTAGGAGAAGGAAAACAAGAAGTTTAAGAAGAATCCCAGTTGTGTTGTTTGTTCTGGACTGCGATATCTTAATAAGCGTGTTCAAACTATAGACACGCTATTATGTACCATCTCGGACTCATCCCCCGGAGAAATGTATGAACACACTGTGTGTCTATGGTTCAAGTAATACCACAACTGTTTTTATAGAAGGATGGTTTCGACATCAAATAATCCACGAAGGTTGATATGCCACAGAACAAAGAGTTCAAACCGACTTTACTATATTTAATAAATTTCATTGTGTATTTCCTGCCAATGACGGAGAAGTTGTGAATATACAAAGTAGTTTTCATATCTAAGTTTATCTAAAAATCATAAGATAAAATGTGTGCGTTAATGAATGATGGCCGAACTCACTATTGAATAATTAAGGTCTAAGAGACCAGCCCGTTAATTCTATAACAAAGGCCCCTGCACCTTGAAATTTTTTGCAGTCCGATACCTAGCAGAAGAATGGAGCCTAAAGACAAGTAGCAATAGCTTGTAAGGATTTGTATTTAACTTTCAAAAGGTCAAGTTTCATTGCATTCCTCACTTTGCCGGGTCAAATGAGAACTGAGTCTAGCTCGGCTGGAAATGTCTGCAAGGTCTCAATAGAAATAGAAGAAGCAAACTAATGATTAAAAAAGGAAATTAGGGAATTGCGGAGGTCATCTCCTTGATGGTCAGGATTTGAGTGGAAGCGATGGCAATGAGAGTGAAAAAGATCGTGACATAAGTGCTTTTCCAAAGATCAGGATCGTTTGAAAATCCATTGGTTCCGACAACCAAGTAGACCTTTCAATTGTTCGAAACAGGGCCACTCAAAACAATAGAAGTTTTTCCTGTGGATTTTATTGATAAAATTATTTTAGAGGATCAGGCATTTGCTCAGATAAAAATGCTCGAACAACTGTACTTTAAATTGATGGTTTGCACACAGTTTAAAAGAATTTTTATACATTAATTTCATTTGAAATATGAATTATAATTTAAACGGCACGTCAACACATTAAAGGTTATTTTATGCATAGGAGTTAGGGAATCACATCCTTTGTACTTTTATTTTTACATTTTTGTGGAGTTATTTCTGTAAACTTTTGTACACACATATCATATATATCAAGTATTCCTGCCTAATACAAATAATTTGTACTGGGTTCAATCCCAGGTTGAGTCATACCAAATACTCAAAACGTGTTACTTGCCCTCGACTACGATCACTTACTTTATATCAACTAAAATAATTATTTCTTTTTAAAGACATATTTATTTGTGCAAAGTTGTATGATTTCAAGTAGCTAATAACAACCTGTTGTAAATAATTTTACCTTCAAGTAAGTGATCTTAAAACAAGAGATCAAGCAGGAATTTATTCCTTGGATAAGATTTCTACCGCAGAGTTTGTTTTGAAGACTTTCTCTTATTCTTTTGAGATACTGCTTTCTTATTGTTCTTTTAACTCTGATCGATTGATAATATCGGCTTCTAAAAATCCCAGGAATTAGAAGATTTCTTTTTCTTCCAAGATTTTCTTTTTACTCGACTGAAAAGTTCTATTCCTTCAATTGTTTCACATTTTCTTCTTTCATGATAAGCATTTATTATTATTATTATTATTATCATTATTATCATTATTTACTCCTTTAGAGTTTTTCATATCAGTGTTAGCTGATGGTTTTTCACTAGAGTTTGAGTGACAGCAAGTCTTCTTAGGTCTCCAGGACTCGTCTCAGTAATCTGGCCGTTCTTAGCAATGCTGTCGTTTGGATAGTCTCTACCCGTCCGCTAACTTCCAAGTCCTCCAGGCCTTTTAATAATCCTTTAGTTATTGTGCCTAACGCATTAATCACAATTGGCACAATCGTTACTTTCATGTTCCACAGCTTTTTCAATTCTCTAGCAAGGTCGAGGTTAGTATCCTTCTTTTCAATTTCCTTCAGGTTTATTATTATCATTATTAATATTATTATTATCATTATTGCTAAAATTGTAACAATGATATTGGCCAGATGTAAAATGAAACAACCTTTTACCTTGTCCTGATAAACTAGATAAGTTTAATAAAAGGAACATCTGCGAGAAAAGTAAAAAGATAGATATTAAAAAACTCTACATTATCACTCGAGAATCATTCTATCAACATTATTATTCACTCATTAGAATTTTTCACATCAGCGACATCCGATGGTTTTTCACTGGAGTCTGAGTGACAGCAAGTCTCCAGGACTCTTCTTAGTATTCTGGCCGTTCTCAACAATGCTGTCGTTTGGATGGTCTCCACTCGTCCACCAACTTCCAAGTCCTCCAGTCCCTTTAGTAATCCTTTAGTTGCTATTCCAAACGCACCAATTACAATTGGTATAATTGTCACCTGCATGTTCCACTGTTTTTTTCCATTCCCTAGCAAGGTCGAGGTACTTATCCCTCTTTTCTCATTCTTTCAGTTTTATTCTGTGGTCAGCCGGGACAGGGAAGTCGACTATTTTGCAAGTTATCTTTTTTTTTGGTTGATTATTATTAAGTCTGGTCTTCTGGTCGGGATTAGGTGATCCGTTTGTATGTTAAAGTCCCATAGGAGTTTATGCGTGGCATTTTCTAGGACAGGTGCTAGATTGTGCATATACCATTTGTCGATTTAAAATTTCTTACACATTTCCCAAGGGATTACTATAAAATCTGAATAACAAGAAGTCTCTTTATTTATTCAGGAGTCTCCTCAGTTGTCTAACCAATCTAAAGTGCTGGATTTGACCGATCTCAGTCCTTTCAAAAATGTACCATTTCTCCCCCCCCCGTTAGCCAGGTTAGACTCTGACTATGATTACTGTCTATTTCACCCTGATGTTTCGTTGTTTCTTTCAGTTCCCTGGAAAATAATAATAATCATTATTATTTTGATACTTCTAAGTTTTCACACTTGTTTTAACTGGTGGTTTTTCACTAATATTTGAGAAGCAACAATTCTCCTATATTGTCTTAGACTCTTCTAAGCATTTAAAAAATGATTATAACAATAACTGATAATACACAGAAGAATAGCGAGTGTCAATTTTTTGGTGAGAGATGAAACAGTTAATCACATAATAACCAAATGTTGCAAACTGGCTTAAAACGAATACAAGACAAAGCACAACTGGGTGTGAAAGAAGATCCCCTGGGAATTCTGTAAAAGATGAAAATTTAACCATGCGAACAAACGGTATATGCATAAACCAGAATCTGTTCGAGGGAATTTGATGCTTTCGATTCTCTTCGTCTTAAAGCAGTTCAATAAATCTCGGTTTGAAGTCCAAATTTAGAATCATTTGCAAGAAGAAAAAGCTTGCAGTCCAATGGATTTTGCCGGTCCTGCGGACCACAAAGTAGAATTAAAAGAAAGTGAAAAGAAAATCCATACCTGGATTTTGCCTGATCTGAAGCTGATGGTGACGGTGATATCAGTTGTAATTCGTGCCCTTGGATCAATCACCAAAAACCCGGAAAAGAGACTGGAAAAACTGGAGTTGAGAAGAAGAATCGGGACTATATAATCTACATCACTGTTAAAGTTAGGTAGAATACTCAGAAGAGTCCAAAGATTCTTAACTAATATTTTTCGTTTTTTCTTTTACGTTATGGTCCCGTTCCAACTCGTAACGCATAAATTACGGATTTAAATATTGCACAACTTATCTGCGCACCTAGAACCATTATACTAACAACCAAAGAAGGTGTTATTCAGTGAAAATATTGCAAAGCATTCGATTCAACTTTGTATTGTATATTCTCATTAAATCTTACAGCTACTGTGATAGCGCCACCACACACACACACACACACACACACACACACACACACACACACATATATATATATATAATCAAATTGGTTGAAAATATAAACAGGAGAAATTGTGCATAAAATTCATTTTTCCCAAATTCGTGGGGTTTCTACATAAAATATGTTCGTCTTTCTAAAGCGTCATCCTGAAAAAGCGCAAAATAAGTGCTTAAATAAAGGTAGCGAACGGTGCATTACTTTCACTGCAAAATACAGTTGTTGTATTCAGTCTAAATACGTAATTAATATTGCTGCATGAATTTTCGCGCGTATAATTTTTTTTTCTTCTTTTCTGTATGGTGTATTTTTATGAGATACCCTGTATGTGATAATATACAGGGTATCTACTACCTCTATGTACACTGCTTTAATGCAATGATATATATGCCGGTAGGTGCGAGCGTGTATATATGAGTATGTATGCCTATAGTCCAAGCCTATATATATATATATATATATATATATATATATATGCTCAAGTGAGCGTACCTGTAGAGATATGGTGGGTTTATATATATATATATATATATATATATATATATATATATATATATATATATATATATATATATATATATATATATATATAAATGTATTAGTACAGGAGTATAAAATTGATATTTAAATAAGTTTAGAAAGTCGGCAATTTTCTATAGATTATACGATATAAGGAGAAGGAATTCTCGATAGGGATAAAGGTTTCATTTTTTTAAAGTCTGTAATAAACTGAAGACTGTGATGCAAGTACTGTCAGACGTCAGAAGACAAGGATATGATTTAAAATACTTAAATTCCAGGAGGGGCCTAGGCGGAAAATTTTTTATTTTTATTTTTAGAAGATTGAGCCCTATATATTCAAGGCCGACGTCACGAGTTGAATTTGGTGGTGGGGACTCAGAACAGTAATGTTTCGGCCTGGGCTGTGGTTACTCTCTTGCCATCCACTCCGCCTGGTCACAAGGAAAACATAGACAACAGAATTAGGCTCCCCTTACTTTGGCTAGAGTGTGAAGTCTCGAATGGCCCACCAGAATACACCTGAAAAACGAATTGAAGCAACAGTACAAGTGTACTCTCGAGTTCGTTTGTTTTATATGGGGGAGTGGTTTCTTTTTGTCTTTCTTGCGAAGTAGACTCGAGTCTTACACTTTCGGACTAAACCTGCGACCGACTAATATTTTCTCAACAGCAAAAAGAATTAAGTATTGGTATCGTTTGGTAGAGAAACAGGCCAAGTCCCATATGATACTTCCATATTTTTAAAAATGATGAATGAACCTTAATCTTTGTTCCTCCGCGCAACAGTTTGAGAAAAAAGTACCCCTTATGTGTTTTTTAAAGGAGTTAACAGAAAAAGGGTAGTTTAATGTGCAGTTGGACTCTTGATTTCTATTATCGGTAACCAAATCTCGAACCATGATTTATTTCGAAGTTCCGAAAAGGAGTTTAATGTCCAACAAACCAATTGTCAAAAGCACAAAAGTGGTTTTAATATAAAAAAGAATAAATAAAAATAAAAGTTAACCTTGCGTACTTAATGGCAGATGAGGCCAACAAAAACATTTCAGCTAACAATATACAAATGATAATTTTAGAGTTGTTTTGAGTGATTGATTTTAATAGCATGTAAACCTATCTAAGGTTCATTTATGTTAGGATGTTTGATAATTGTGTTCATTGTACATTTATACTTACCTTTTGTGCAATTTTTTCTTAAAAGGTTTTTTGGTACATGATTATGCGATATGAAGTATTCCTCAAGCAATTAATTGGCTCATAGTTGTACAGTTTCAAGAAACTAATAACAATAATCGTTAGTAAATAATAATAGCTTCAAGTAGCTATTCTTAATGCAAATAACTTGCTGATATATGATATAAACTATTCTCTCTAACACTAAGATTTTTCTAACAGTTCTATTTTATTCATGTATTGAACCTTAACAGATAATACCACGTTGGGTCAGGGTGGGCCTGTAAATAATAGCAATGAAGGAGTAGAACTGTAGCCTTAACATGAGACGCAGAGAACCCCATTTTGGCGAAAGGTGTCTTACCCTTCTACAGAGGATACATCTAATATATTCTAAGCACCGAGGGTTTTAATGTTTGTTTGCTCTTTAGTTTCTGTAAGGTTCAACATTAATGATATTTTCAACCATATTCATGATAATGGTTAAATGCTTATGATATGATTGTGGTTACTGTTTAAAAACATGTGAGGGTGAATCCTTACCAGAAAAAAAGTGAAGTGGTTTGTATTAAAAATGACTAAAATTCTGTTAAAATTCCACATCATAAAAGCCTCACTATCAAATGATCAAAAGCCTGAAACATTACATCTATCACTCCTTAACATAAAGTTCAACGATATCATATTTATGTAGTTTTTGATTTTTACTTTTATGGACTAAATTTTTTTCTGGTGTTTCTGTTCTTTATGTACAAATCATAAATCTATTTTCTTTTCTTCCCCTTATCGTAAAGATTGTATGTAAAGGTTGATGCAAAATCTACAACATTATTTTATACAAAAAAAAAAAAATCAAAAGAAAAACAACAAAAAACATATCTCTACATTTAAACACCCGTAACTACATACTTACATTCATCATCGAAATTTAGCCTGCTTCAAACTTTCCCTGTTTCAGTCAACCGGTCTACACTACATTTTCCCGTTTTCACTAAAATAAGAAATCTGACAATATTTTCCCCTCCGACTCCATACAACTTAACTCTATTTAAAAAAAAATGAAATTAACAAGAGGCTATCGATTATATGGAAATCAGACCTAACCGATAAAATGAAACGCAGTTTCTTCCAGGCAGCGGTCACATCGATACTGCTATATGGATGCACTACATGGACTTTAACAAAACGGCTGGAGAAGAAGCTAGACGGCAATTACACAAGAATACTGCGAGAAATCTTGAAAAAGGCCTGGCGGCAACACCCCACAAGACACCAACTGTACGGCAACCTGCCTCCTATCACGAAAACTATTCAAGTTAGACGAACCAGACATGCAGGACACTGCTGGAGAAGCAGGGATGAACTCATAAGTGATGTACTCTTATGGACCCCCACACATGGCCGTGCAAAAGCAGGACGACCAGCACGAACATACATTCAGCAACTATGTGAGTATACAGGATGTAGTCCTGAAGACCTGCCTACGGCGATGAATGATAGGAAAAAGTGGCGAGAGAGGGTCAGGGCTATCCGTGCTACCAGCACGACATGATAGTGACAATGTTTTGGATGGTGGAATAGAGTGGCTTTTTATAAATACCTTTCCTTCTTTTTAAAGGCATATCAACCTTCGTGTTTTAGTTAATGCCAAAGAAAGCTTGTAGGAGAAGAGTAGTATTTAATCCATAGCTAAAGGGTTCATACCTTTATCAAAGGCATTAATCTGAATATGAACGTAATAGAGGGACTGGTGTTTGAACTCGCCTACCACGATCTCATTGCCCAGTACATTAACCATTGTACCACAGGGACTACCCCAATAAATTCCAGTTTTTTACACGTTCTCAAGATTTTCTATTGCTGAAATTTAAAAAAAAAACATGTTCATATATTTCAGTGTTAGAGTGAACAACGTACAATCCAACATCGAAAAAAAATCAGATTCGTTGATTGATTTTAACAGCATGACAACCTGCCTGGGGTTAGTTTATGCCAAGAGGTTCGGGCATGGTGTCCATTGTACCCTTATATTTACATTTTTAATGTAGTTTCAGTTTTTGCCCGCGGTTATTTGATATTCCTATTTGATATGCATTATTTGCAAATAGATCTCTTTGATCGGTATATTGGACCCTGACAGGTAAGACCACTCCAGGGCAGAGTTGACCTGGGAGTAATGGCACTAAGCGGTACTCCTCATTCTCCAGATATCTTGAACTGGAGTCTCACCACTTGATGCAGTTTAGTTTCAAAAATAGTCAGAGCACTGATAGTGGAATTACTTTTACGAAAAGTGTTATTCATCTTGAAATCCAGTATGAGCAAAATATTCTGTGGTGAAGTTAGCTTTATCTCTTTACTTAGTGTGGATGAATTCTTAGTTTATTATTAAGTAATCAAAGTAATTTCTCTGGTTATCTCTGTTATCATGTCTCCTATTAGATAAAGAACAATTCTGCTTTTGATTGCATTAATTATTCAAGAAATTTTTCGTTAGCTGAGCATTCATCCGATATAGAGCAAACACCAGTGAGAGTATAATGATGACGGTGGAATACGCCGCTTGTAGAACTTCGTTTTCCAGTACCAAGATCAGTTGTTTCGAAAAAACGGACATTGGCATTCAATAAAATCAGTGGTCATCTTCCTAATACATTATGGATCTTTTTCGATGTTGTTATCAATCATTTAAACGTGGCGTTGCATCATAAAAATATCCAGAATTCTACAATTTGTATCAATTTTCTGAAAAACAAAATCAACATTCTTGTGCTCATGAAGCTCGACTTTTGTTTAATTTGACCAAAGAATTAATCATCAAAAGCTTTAATTAACTTAGAAAAAACTAAATAATCTTTTAGATGCCCGGCTTTAAGATTTAAAATCTTCCTTGGTGGTCGCCTATGCAAGGTTTGACTTAGTATCTACGAAGATATTTCGATACCCAAATCATTTCAACCAATTTATTATATTCGCTTATGTGATTGCCTGATTTATCTCAGACTCTTTTCACTTCAATTGTATTTTTTTTTTTTTTTGTAAGTTTTACTAATTCTTAGATAATTTGTTCCTATAGCGGTAAATTGATTGGTTTCTTGTTTTCTAGGACATATCAACCGTCGTGGATATTTAATACCAAATTATATATATGTATATATATATATATATATATATGGTTTTCGATCCTGCGTCCTGCGTGTCTAGCCACACTGAAGAGTTCAGATAGAACGAAACATTCTGTCTGTGAATGACAATATATACGCTTCCCCATGGGGGTTGAGCACTCTAGCGAAGGAATTGTCGGCCGCCGCTAGCGGAATGCAAAGCTCTTCGAAAGAATTGAGCACTCTGGTAGCCGATAGGGTATAAAAAAATGTAAACAAACGGCTGCTGCTGCTGTTTCTAAATAAATACCTTAAAAATTCCTTTAGCCAACGTGGTCCGCTTGGTGACCGAGAGGTCTGAAACTTAGTCTAACGTAAAGTTGGACGGGTTTCGATCCTGCGTGTCTATCCACACTAAAGAGTTCTGATAGAAAGAAACAGTCTGTCTGTGGATGAATATATATATATATATGTATTAGTAATATCCAGTCCGCGTCCGAAGACAGTGAGTGCTGATTATTCTTGTATAGAATATATGAGGAATATCATATAAATCTATGTGAATGCTTGATGTTTGGCTATTGTTACACCGCTTATTCCCTTTCAGGTATATAACGAAATTCACACTCAGAGCGTATATAGTGTAATTAGAAGGAAACTCAAACCTGGTTAAGTTGTCATTATGAATTTATTTGCCAGAGAATATTATTAAACTCAGAGTAAAATGATATTCTCCGGAAAAAACAAACAAAAAACAAACTATAATGACAACTTAACCAGGTTTGAATTTCCTTCTACTTGCACTATATATATATATATATATATATATATATATATACCGTAGGGTTGAGTTCTCTAACGAATGAAGTAATCGCGTTGCTATTAGCGTTTATTGCAAGGCTCTTTATATATGAATTGAGCTCTCGGTAGCCGTTAAGCGGATGTATATAAACAATAGTAATTGTGATTCATAACCGTTTAAAATTTACTTCGCTGATACTGGTTCATCGTGGCTGAGGGTAGAGTCTTGGATTGGCGTTTTAGTCAACCGGGTTTCGATCCCAGCTACGGTAAGCTTGTATGTCTAGCCACACTGATGAGTTCTGATAGAACGAAACAGATCTGTCTTTAGATGACTATATATATATATATATATATATATTTCATATTTAAGCGGATAGTTTTTTGATAACTTTGTAAACGATTTATTAAATCACATTTGTTTGCACACAGTTAAATGCTTTCAAAAATTGTCATTGAATATTAGTAATCTTATTTAATATAAATAATTTGCAAACGGCTGAATGATTTCAAATTATCAATAATAACAATCCTTAGTAAATGACTGAACAGTTCTATTTGACTCATATATGGGACCCTAACAGGTACGACCAGTACGAGCCAAAGTTGACTCGGGAGAAATGGCTATAACACTTCAGGAATGAAGTCTCATCCTTAGATATAATTTAGTGTCGTACCTATTGATACCGTTAATTTTGCTGGTACTAATAGAAATTCAGTTTCTTTTTTTACGTTTCCTCAGCACAACTATATCCAGGTCATCTCGAGCACAGCTACCTTTGATACTTTTCTTAAATTTTCTTGTAGATTTTATCTTCCTATTTTCATTTTCTTGAGTTAATAATTCCTGTTTGCCTGAGGGTTGTTTTGAACAAGTGAAATTCATTTAGATTGTTATATTGTGATTGTTAGGTTAGGCTTAAACACGAATTTCTTCGATTTCGTTTAGCCTTATAAATATACTTCATATCTTCCGTAAATATTTCGCCCTAATTTAAGTTTTATCCCTAGTTACTTTTGACCTTCTCTCTCAAAATACATTTTGATGAACGAAGCCAATTTAAGGATTGAACTAGCAGTAAAAGTTTTGGTCTTGTTCAACCTACATAGCACCGAATTGAAATATTTGTTTTTATATATTTAATAGTATATCATTCTGACATAAGGCCTCTCTTAAAACAGAAATATTAAAGCCGATGTACATTTGAAGATATCTTAGACTGACACAAGGCTACTATGTCATCGCTTCAACTGAAATATCTTAGCTGATGTATATTTAAGGGTAAATTAGTATGGTACAAGGCAATATTCATGAGTTGCTGAAACCAGGTCCAACTCACTACATACTGGAAAGATTTAAGTCATGCTATGTAAGAACTTAGGAATTTAAGTATAAACCACATGTCAAAATTTATAATATCCTACGCTTATTTGAGCATGACACTTAAAATGGCATGTAGAAAACTTATTTTCAAATGTGGGTGATCCACTAAACTAAAAGGAAAGATCCATATTTCTGGGTTCTTATTAGAACTTGGCTACTTGTTCAAGAAGCGGGAAAAAATCTGCACAGCAGCAAGATCCAATCATATTTTACCTGAACACATTTTTAAGTCACGAGTCTTTTTTTTTTCAAATCAGCTCCTTCCAAATTTTGCAACCAGGAACACGATTAGGATTCTAATCATTTTACCAGCAAAAGGATGTTTCCTATTGAATCTTACTAACTATCGCGCCTGTGTATTCTTTAGAAAGTGCGTGTTGTTATCTAATAAGCTCAACTTAGTAGAGCATAAGGTCACACTAATGGGTCATTCATTGGGGATCAAACTATCAGCACAAACAAATTGGTCTTTGGGACAAGCTTGCTAATTATCATGCTTTCGTGGGCGCCAAATCAACTACTCTATTTGAAGTATACACATCGTTTGTTTTTACATTATTATTATTATTATTATTATTACATACACATATAAATGTATATAAAAGTTACAAATTTTCACAATACATAAACATACATTATTTACGTATATATGTGTGAAGTATATACACCATGAAAAGGCATAATATCTGGTAACATGTGGGACTTATTGTTAATCCAGTTAAATCATCTTAAGTGGCTAATAATATATCAAATTTAACAAGAATTCAAGCACTTTGCCATAAGTATGCTCACATAGAATTTCAAGTGGATCTTTTTTTCTTGACATTTTTTTTTCTTATTAGAATAAATATCAGCTTAGAAAAGTAAAATATTTTATATAAATTTGGTCATTTAGTCGACAAATGTCAGAGTATCGCGATCTCGTAGCTGCTTTAGGTGGTGGTCACGTGATATATTCCGAGATACGGTGATTTTTTCCCATAAAACTTCTTTAAGGTATTCTGAGATGCAAGTATTGAATAACTATTCTCATTTCCTATAATTACTTTGACATTCAAGTAAAGTTCAGGTATTTAATCTCTCTCTCTCTCTCTCTCTCTCTCTCTCTTTCTTTCTCTCTCTTCTATTTTCCCAGCTCTTTCTCTCTCTCCCGCCCCCATCCTCTCTCTCTCTCTCTCTGTTTTTAAGGCGAATCTGAAGCTCGTTCATGCAGCAACGCTAAATGATTCCACTATCACAGAATGACTTGAGGATTTTTTTTTTTTTTGTTTATTTGATTGTACGAAAATTTAAAAAATGGGACATTTTATTTTCCCGCTTAGGAACTCCCACTGAAAACTAACTGATTGATGCTACCTGAGTACACGTAAAAAAATTCCATGGTTGATTCTAAGTATTCACCTTCAGCTAAGTAATATTGGATAATTATACGAGTGTTTTGTTAAGTGCGTTAAAAAACACAATATCAAATTTTGTGTTGAACATTTGGTCGATGCAAAAGAAATGTCTAAGAAATCAACACAGACCAATGGAAGTCAAGTTCTTTTACGACCATAGATATATGTGTCACATAGCATTTTGGATGGCTGTGAGACTGCAGAAGAGGAACTTCATTCTGATTGGCTATTCAGTGCGGGAAATGAGGCAAAAGTAACAAATAAGAAGACTCACACATGATCTGACGGTGAGAATTATTGATAATGAACAAATAATAATCAATAAATTTTCAAAAATTAATTTCTGAAGAATCTCTCTTTCAAAGAAAACATTTCAATTTGATTTTATGTATTTCTTGTTTTTCCATTTTATTCCAAATTTACCCAATATATATATATATATATATATTCAGGGGGCGTAAGCAAAATTGGGAATATTCTAGTTTTAAAATAAATGACTCTATTTTAAAGCAAGATTAATTTTAATTTTTAAAAATAAACAACAAAATAAGAAGATATTCACAAAACACTAGATTTACTCTATATGGCTGCCATTTTTTTCAATTAGTGCAGCAACACTTCTTCGAAACGATTTTAGTGCTTTCAAAATAAATTATTCTGACATTTTATTCTACTCCTCCCCAATTGCAATCTTAAGCGAACCAATATTTGTTTTGTTTTCAAAAATGACCCATAAAGCGTAATCTAGGAAGTTAAGGTCTGGGTTTGATGAAGGCCATGAATTATAAATTATTTCGGAATATTTTTGGCGTGTTTTCGGCGTTATTCAAATTATAGATTTTTTTTCTTGCTTAAGCATATTGGGCTGAAATTTAATCAAAAAGTATTGGAATGATTAAAGCGAATTTACATTTATTGTATTCATTTGTAAGTGGACTAATCAGACTAAAATAGTTTTAAAATCATTCCATATTTTGCTTCTTCATCCTGTATATATATATATATATATATATATATATAATCTTACAAAAAGGATGTGGTAGACATGTCACTAAATAACATTCGGTGGTCAGGCTCCAGTTTTGGAAGTCTGAGATGTTCTTGCTCCCATGTCCACTCTGACTGAGATTGATATGAAAAAGTTAAGAAATTTAGGAAGTAGTTGAATTAGTAGTAGAAATATAAATCTCTTATTAGTCAATAGTTTTCAATGAAGATTCAAGTGACATCAAGTATTTTCATCAATCCAGCACTCTTCTCAAAATTCTTTGGAATTTCATTGATGACCTTGAATCAGTTGTTTCCTCGATATTACAAGAAACAGCATCTTGTAGTGATACTTTAATTCTAGGGCTCGCCGGAGTGGGATCAACCGCTTCAAACCTAACTTGGTTAGGTTCCCATATTTGGTTCAGTTAATCTGTTCAAAATTTATTAATTTTTCAATAGGAATACGAGAGACCATAACTTTGTGCTAAAAAATGATTTTTATTATTAAATAGAATCACTAATGATAGATAAGAATATTTGAAAACGTTTAACTGTGTGCAAATTATTTGTATTAAATATAAAATTCTTAGCTACTTGGAATTATATCATCATCATCATCATCATGTAGTGCTGGTAGCACGGATATCCCTGACCCTCTCTCGCCACTTTTCCCAATCGTTCATCGCCTCTGGCAGGTCTTCTGGACAATATCCCGTATAGTTGCTGAATGTATGTTCGTGGTGGTCGTCCTGCTTTTGCTCGGCCATATGTGGGGGTCCATCAGAGTACATCACTTATGAGTTCGTCCCTGCTTCTCCAGCAGTGAAATTATATAGTTGATGAAAAATTAGGGGTGTTATTAAGAAATACATGAAATACATCAAATATAGAGTCGTTTAAAAACAAAAGATGTTATTAAGTAGGAATCGTTACTTTATGTACCATACCCATGATACGGATATGGGAAACGTACATAGAATGTTCGTAACACATATACATAGAATAGAGGAATCCCGAAACATGAAAAACACTAACGACTTCTTAGTTCAGGTACGAAACTTTTTATTACATTTGAGTTAAAAGGTCTTTCGACATAAGGAAGAGAGATGCACAATCTTTTCATGCTGGCTTTTCAATCTGCCCCCG
>CAUZXS010001567.1:32500-40734 GCA_963585895.1 Sepioteuthis lessoniana
GATTAGAGTTGTATTTTTTCAAGGAAATCGATAATGATGGTTCCTTACATGTACCACAAGACAGTCAGTATGACTTTCTTTACTGACAATTGTTACCTAAACATTGTCTTTATCGGAGTGTAAATGTGTTTCCACTCAATGGACTGTACTTTCAACTCAGCCTCGTTGCGGCTAACCCATGTTTTGCCCATTTTCACCATTCTTTTGATTAGAACATGCTTCTCTGCACACATCGCACATACTTCTGTAAATTGCACATTGGGTGAAAGAATCTCTATTCAAGTCTGGAGTTGGCTATTTTTCCTGCTTCCATTATGAATAAGCTCAAACAAATATTTTATGGCAAGAGTGAAATAATTTCTGCCATAAACCTATTCGAAGTGATGCGATGTTTACATTTATGGTTAAGAAAATCTCTCAAAAAATTTATTTTGATGCATATATCTGTCTGTCTCTCTGTCTGTCTGTCTCTCTCTCTCTTTATATATATATATATATATATATATATATATATCAGGGGCGGAGGCGGGACTAGTGCAACTCGTGCCCGGCACGACCAATAACTCGGTCAATGTTATTCAAAATGAATTAAAAATCATCCATTAATTTCAAGCAAACATACTTAGTCTGATCTCAATTAAATTACGTATCTATTCAAGTTTCGATAACTAAGTAGCTAAAAGTTCATAAATATATCTGGGAATAATACAACGATGCTGTTTTGAACGGATGGTCTTTGTCCGGCCACCTTCATATCCATTGAACATCCCATAAAATCGGCTATAATGTTGAACGCGCAATCCGTGCCAGGCGCAAGACCCTTATAATAACAGTAATGTTAGAGAAATACGCTTTTGGCTGTAGCCAATAGCAAGAGCAACTCAAACACAGTGCTCAAAAATATTAGCACTATGTTACTGCTGACAGCTGTCTTGGGAAGAGGGAGAGGGACAGAGAGAGAGAGAGAGAGAGAGAGAGGGGGGGGATAGCAGATTATAGCCGTCGCCGACGTCATCGTCATCGCTATGGTAAATGTTGGTTAAACGGCTTGTTTTAATTCGTTTTTTCACTAACAGATCTCTATTTCTTTAATGAATGTTGCATATATTACATTCTGTAACTAAAATTTGTTTATTTGAATACATTTTCAACAAATAATCTTTATTTTAAGCGAAATTGAAACTACTAGCTGTGTCTGTGTATATTGTCATCAGTTTCTTTATTCTAATAAACATATTTTTCTCGTCATAGTAATGAACATCTTCTCTTTTCTTCAATACTTTTGAAAGGAAAAAAAATTATCTTATCTACTGTATTAACAAGACTACAAATTATATCGTATCTTGATTGTCTACAAAAAAAACACCATGCAAGGTACGTTTGTCAATCTGTGCTATACAATTGAGAATCGCGCAATAGCAACTATGATGACTTACTTTGGGTCCACGGACCACGGGTTGGGAACTGAAGTTGACAGAGGGCGGTGGGGGGCACGAGTAGCAAAAATAGGCTAGAGTCGCCACTGATATATATGTATATATATATATGGAGGTATATTTAAATAAATAACTTAAGTATGAGAAAAAATGTATTTTCGACAACAGATATTCATTTTCCAACATAGAGTATTTTGTCAATGTATTTAATCCAGTGATGAATACTAATAATGAAGAACAGCAATTATACTGTGACGATCTGATATTAAAATTCAGTTAATATATACGACTAATATATATATATATATATATATACTTAACTGTCTGATGATTGTTGTTTTGTCAAAACTCCATGAAACCCAGGGTCACAGTCTATATTCCATGAATTAAATATATATATATATATCAGCGTGTTCGCCAATGGCCTGGGAGACATGGGTTCAAACCCAGGTCGAGTCATACTAAAGACTTTAAAAATGGTACTTGATACTTCCTTGCATAACACTCAACACACAGGTACGTATCAAGGGTAAAGTGAAGCAATCCAGAGGAAGGAGTAGCGCCCTCTCCTACACCTCGGTGTAGTAGCAATTGAAAAGGGAGCCTTCGGGTCACCCTCGACTACAGTCGCCAACTTAATATCTAATATATTTTTATTTAGAATATATGTATATATATATATATAAGTATGTGTAGCATGTGATCTGTCTGTATGTGTGTTTAAGTGTGTCTGTTCATATGTGTCTATGTGTGCGTATGTGCGTAAGTGTCTAGCACTCTAAGATTTCATTTTTTATTTGCCAAATTAATTATTCGATGAACTGTGGTGAGGGATTATTTTCATGGAGTCACTTTGTCCGAATTAGTAAATCTCTGAAAATGTAAGGGTAAATCTAAAAAAAGACAACATTTACACTCATTCACAGACACACCTATTCAAAAGAATATTTTCTATTTGCCCTCCCTCTATTTCTCCGAAAAATCTATCTGTCTGTCTGTATAAATTCCGTGAGGGAAGGATTCCCCATGGCGTAATGGCTGGAGTGAAACCTCGAAGTAAGCGAGTTCGAATTCCAGACTCGCTATTACTTTCCCTTTCGGACTGATATTTATTTTAAAAAGGTAGAAACCCCTTATCCTTACAGTTATGGGTTTAAATAGTATCGCTAATACAGGGATAGTTTAAGCATTAATTAACACAAGAAAGTTGATATACCATTAAACAAGGGAGCCATAACCAGAATCAAAATTCACATAGATAAATGGATTCATATAAATTGGTAACGTCACAAAAATTTATATATATATATATAGAGAGAGAGAGAGAGACTGTAACTCTCTCTCTCTCTCTCTCACACACACACACACAGGCACACATATATCTATCTTTATATATATATATATATATATATATATATATATATATATATATATATATATATATATCCCCCATGGGGGTTGAGCACTCTGGCGAAGGAATTGTCGGCCGCCGCTAGCGTAATGCAAAGCTCTTCGAAATAATTGAGCACTCTGGTAGCCGATGGGGTATAAAAAATGTAAACAACGGCTGCTGTTGCTGTTGCTAAAATAAATACCTTAAAATTTCCTTAGCCAACGTGGTCCCCTTGGTGGCCGAGAGGTCTGAAACTTAGTCTAACGTAAAGTTGGACGGGTTTCAATCCAGGCATCGAGCGTCCTGCGTGTCTAGCCACACTGAAGAGTTTTGATAGAATGAAACAGTCTCTCTGTTGATGACAATATATATACGTATGTATTGATAGATATAAACTGGTATGGATGGATTACTTTTTATGGACTTTTTTTTTTTAAGTTAGCAAAAAATGAAGCAAAAAATATATTTCACATTCTCTAAGTCAATGCATTTTTAGACTTGAAATCATCAACCATGTTTCAAGTCAGCAAACACATGTAATGATAGAATTCGAACCTTTCATCCACTGTTTTCATGAAAATTCTCAGAAAAAACTGAAGTGTTTTAAATGAAGGAACGACTGATTGAGTATGGAAGAAAAAAAAAAAACAAGTGCAAAAAGTGAAAGTAACAGTTGTATTCATTGGAATGGAAAAGTTTTCTTCAAGTGAAATCAATTGAGTAATATTTCGGGAAATGTTATTAGATATTACTGGTGTAATATTTATTCATAATTAGGAACAGTTTGTCTGTCTTTCATTGACAGCCAAATGGTTTGATATAGAGTTACTAAATTTGATATTCATACTTACTAGACCATTGGAAGGCTTTAACATACAGAAATTGTTCCTCATGGGGATAGAGGCTCTCAATGAGAGGAAGTTTCTAAAATAGACCAAAATAAACGGGAAACCATTTTGCTGCAAGACATACAGAATTTAAATTTCAAAACCCCAAAAGACAAGAAATAACGAGTTAGTTTCCTTATTAAAATAATATTTCATATTTTAGCAAATATTACTAATTTGTTTAATGGTCAGTAAATCATACTGTAGAAGGAAAATAATAATTACACAGACATTTACATTCTATTTCTAGATAAGGCAAAAAATCCGAACACAAAATAGTGAGTCCTAATTAGCTTTCATAGTTCAATATCAACAGAGCAGGAGTCTGGATTGTCCCCTTGTCTCCACTTTCTCTAGTCTCTTTTCCATGCTTTTGCAAACCATTTCAAGAGTTCTGATTAAAATTGGTATCACTGTCACCTATATGTTCCACTGATTTTTCAACTCTCTGGCAATATCTATTTTTGTCTTTTCGCTTTCTTTGATTTTCACTCTATGAGTTGCTGGAACAGGTGATAAGAGCTGAAAATCTAAGGAAGTGTTGACAACATTACTAATTTCAGCAAGAAATTTTTTATGAGGATACTCGAACATTGATGAGATGTGCTGTCACTTGATCTCCGAAGTAAGTCATTAAATAATACTTGCAAAGATGCAGAGGAAAATTATGTTTTCAGATCTTTCAAACACAAAAGAATTTTAGAAGTTTGAAAGAAAGAAAGAAAGAAAGAAACAAACAAACAAACAAACAAACACACACAAGCTTTCACATAGGCACATTTATATGTAGATATATGAATATATAGATGAGAGAAAGTGAAAACGAGACCTACGTTTTTATATACAGGGTGGCCCAAATGAATTAAACATTTTTTATACATCTGATAGCAACTGAAAAGGTATCTCACAAAAATATTCTGTTTCCTTCGCAGTTGAAAGAAAGAAAGAAAGAAAGAAAGAAAGAAAGAAAAAGAGGTAGAGGCAAATGAAAAAGAAAGAAAGAATGAATGAAAAATATGAAAGAAAGCAAAAGAGAGAAGAAAATGCTAAAGAAGAAAGTAAGAAAATGCAAACGAAGGATGAATGACGAAGTAAAAACATTAAGACTAAAAATATAAATCGAAGAAAGTAAGAAAATTAAAGGAAGAAATCAACGAAAAAGAATGATGTAGGAAGTGTGGGACAAGACAAAAAGTGACGATGCGAAAAAAAAAATGACTGAAGGATCCGAGTAGGAGAAGGTTTAATAGACTGTGCGTCAAACGAAATGGGCAACTGGGTTAAGTTCTATTCAACTGCATTTCTATCTTACGCCATTTGTCCCACTGCCACAGATATGAAGCCCTCCCCTTTGAAAAGTAAAATAAATCGGTGGCGATGTGCTGACAGATAATGCATAAGCATGGTGGTGGTTGGGAGTCCACTGGCTGGAGGGTAAGTGTGACAGATGAAAACGAGGCAAACAGGAAATGGGAGAGAGGAAAAGAAATGGAAGTTGCTTTCCAAAAAAGGAGATTCAAAAAGGGGACAGGCAGAATTAAAACATGTGTAAGATCTGAAGGTCATTTTTGTGTAATTGTATGTAGATGTGTGGGGATATAGGGTAGATTTCAAAGATAGAAAATGGTTGGTCCCTTTTCTATGATGTCATTTTCAATGTAGAAACGGAATTTTAAAATGCAAGAATCAGTCTGCATTCTCTATAACCAGCTAATTAAACATTTACTCTGTATTCTATGAAAGCTTGGTAAAATATACTATATATATATATATATATATATATATATATATATATATATATATATATATATATATATATATACGACGTGTTCGCACACAGCGAAAAATAAGACATAGAAAGATAGAAAGTACCCATATTGCCAA
This sequence comes from Sepioteuthis lessoniana, assembly GCA_963585895.1. Lineage (NCBI taxonomy): Eukaryota > Metazoa > Mollusca > Cephalopoda > Myopsida > Loliginidae > Sepioteuthis > Sepioteuthis lessoniana. The sequence goes on from CAUZXS010001567.1 coordinate 38,101, forward strand.
AAGTATATTCGAAATTTAAAACAAATTCATATGAACCTTTCATCAATATAAATCACCAAATAGAACTCGGGTACAGATCGGGCTAACATCCGGTAAAAATCCATTAGTCTACAACAAACTATTCATTTACAAATCACGTACATTTATATATGTATAAACATGAACTGCCATTAAATAACCTAGAACGGTTGATATGTCATTAAACCCAACCAACCAACGAACAGAAAATGATTTTCTAGTTTCCAGCGTCTATCGCAAGCTGCTAGTGGTCTGCAATGTTTAAGTAGAAGACTGATTAATTTTAACGGCATATCAGCCCGTCTCGGGTTATTTTATGACTAGATGTAAGGAAACTGCGTTATTGAATATTTATGATTATATTTTTGAGGAGTTGTTTATTTAGAGTTTTTTTTACACTCGATTATATTATGTCAAATATTCCTATATAATACAAATAATTTGCACACAGTTTTATGGTTTCAAGTATTCCAATCTAATACTAACAATTACATATTTTTAAGTAAGGATTCCTATTTATTTATAGTCATTGATTTGAACATAGTTATAGTGATATTCCTTAGTAAATATATTTAGCTTCAGAAGCTATTTTTTAAATAAATAATTTACAGTTAAATGACATCAAGTATCCTTGTTGAATAAGAATAATTTTTAAACAAATCTGTTTGATCCATAGATAAGAACCTAACAGAACATTCCCGGTCAGAGTGCACCTGGGAGTAATGTCAGAGAAGAGTACTCCGCACTCCTCACATCTTGAGAAGACGGACCACACAATCAGATGAAGTTTAGTTTCATATTCATAACAGGATTTTTTTTGGATTGTGTTACCACAAGATAGGGGGTGCTGTCTACGTATTGTAAGGCCTACTGTTATGTAAGAGAGTAATGGATTCTGACAATCGGTGTAGGACAAGGTATAACGCCTGGAGAAAGCTCTTCTTTTGTGGTTCCGCCTCTCTATTGTTCTTGCTATTTTTATGTCTTTTTCTTTTTTTTAAATAAGGTTCTCCGATAAACCTTATGTCATGGTGTCTCTCTTTTCGTTGCATCTTACATCAGTTGATGGCAGTTGTTTTTACAATAAATGAAGACCCTTTTTCAGAAGACCCTTTTATGAAACCTCACGCATCCAACGACAAAAAACTAGTTCTCCAAAGGAAATGAAATTTTAGTCAGTTGTGCCAATTTTTCTCGTCCTTTGCATAAAAGTTGTATAAAATGATTAAGTGAAAACTCGTATGTCTACCAGCATTTTAAAAATAAAAATTCATAAAATAATTTTTCTGTCTTTTAAAGCATTTTGATTCCTGTTTATGACTCTAAATTGCATCCAATGGTACTGCTCTAGTTTTGAAAATTTGGGGAATTAAGTAACCTCTTCGTGATATTACTCATAGGTTTACAGAAGCCCAGTGTAGTAGTACCTGTTTCAGATAATCAAGTGTATACCTTTTTAAAACGATAGTTGGGGCGTACTTAGCGTAACGGTTATCGTCTTAGGAAAATGAATCTGCGAGCAGTGTTCAAATCGCGCTAATGCCCTTAAAAAGGTATGAATTCACCTGTTCTTACACCAGCTATGTGTACATCAAAGGACAAACTAGATTTTTTTTCTTCGGTTAGGCAAAATTTAACTCTCACCCCGCCTGTGGCGGAGCGCTTGGGTAAATACACTGTTTAAATGATGGTGTTGGACATTTTTAAGCAAGGTGATATTATCTATAAAGTACCATTTCATAAAAGGTTGGCGATCACTAATTTGATTTATTTGAGTTTTTTACTTTAAAAAAAATTATTTATTTGTCTATTAGTTACTGTTACCTTTCGATTTTCCTTTAAATCCTCTAATTTTACTATAATTCCTTCCTTTTGTCATCTTCTTGGCTACTTTCTCGCTTTGGGAGGCAGGTTTAGCGTTACAGTTATCGTCGTATGAAATAAGATCGATGACCCAAGTTCAAATCCTGGATGAGACAAATACCCATGGAAAAAGTATGAATCGATCTGTTTTCCATCATCCTGAAGACAAACAAGGTACTTCAGCTTTCGTAAGGAAACTCGTCAAGAAGGAAAACCATGAATTCTAATCAATATTAGTCACCTTAAAAACTGACATTGTGTCACATCCTACCCGTGCCGAAAAGGGTTGGGTAATCACTTTTGCGCAAGTTACCCGCTGAGTTAAAGTATTTAGCTCTACTAGGATCGACTGTAAAGCAAAAATGTCGGGAAAATGGTCTGAAAATAGTGTTGGGTTACGATAACGTGGTAACTGAAAACTTCAAATTAAGATTAATTGTTTTAGTATAAAACGCCTATGAAAAGGAATTCATGTCATTGCTATTATAATACCATTGCAATTGTAACGAGTTTTTTTAAAATACGTGAAATACGTTCGATAACTTTTTAAAATTCTGATCAAAATGTCGTTAAATCATTCATATGAATTTTTTTTTTAGCTTACGTGTTACTAATGCGTTGATTATATATATATATATATATATATATATATATATATATATATATATATATTTTTTTTTTAGTCTAGTCTGCTGGGACTGTAGAATAGGTTTTTTCACGATTGCCCTGAATACTAACCTGGATCTGATGTTG
>CAUZXS010001568.1:0-45000 GCA_963585895.1 Sepioteuthis lessoniana
CGGAAGCCATTTTGGTTTTTCCTAAGGATGTTGTCTATTTTGGGTTCTATGCGGTTTCGTAGTAGGGCATTGTAGATTTTGGCTGCTATGGATGTAAGTGTTATCCCTCGGTAGTTCTTGGCTAGTCCGAGGTCGCCTTTTTTAGGGAATGGAAGGATGCATCCCTTCGTCCATCTCTCTATCCTATTTTGACTATAGACTGCGTTGCATTGCCGGAGCAGTATATCGTCGAATTGTCTAGTCTTCCACACTTCTGGGGGGATCTCGTCTAGCCCTGCCGCTTTCCTATTTTTAATTCTTCTGAGAACTGAGTCGAGTACTTCTTTGGTGAAAGGACCTAGTTTTACGTCTATTTGCTTGCTAATAATTCTTGTGATCGGTTCATCCGTTATTTCGGTGGGTTTCCTCAATACTGGAACTTAACTATTAGATTGTTTCGTGCCATATCCACGACACTTTTGTGGGGGTGTCTTACTCTTCTCTAGAGAAGCAGTTAGTGTATTCAACAGCTCCAGCCGACTGAGCAAACCCAGAATAAGCGAGTATTGTCATCTGATGCGGAGAAGATAATATTTCTTCGTTGAAATGAATTTATAATGTTTCTTTAACCGTGGGTGAGTTTTCTTCCAGTCGCATTATATATATATATATATAGTGACAGTGTTGGTTGTCACTAAATCACTTTGTGGGTTTGAGGTGAACCAAGTGTGTTATAATTTGGAGAGGGCTCAATATATAGGATAGAGCTATTATATAATAAGGGTAATGAATAAATATATATTAGATTTATATATTTAATGCCATCGAAGTTTGCGACTTTTGGTTTCATGAAATTTTTACAAATTACAATCTTCAGGCAGATAACGCCTGAAGATTGTTGTTTGTAAAAACTTCATGAAACCAAAGGTCACAGACAAACTTTGATGGCATTAAATATATAAATCTAATATATACATACATATATATATATATATATATAGGGGGTGACTGACTTATACGGATGATAATTCTCCATCTGTACGCAAGTCATTCGATGAAAATGTTGATTTTTTTTATTGAAGTTGAAAATAGGAACTGTTTACAGTTGCATGGTTTGCAAGGAATCAAAGGTAATGGAAACTTTCAAGTTCAAGAAGACTGTCATCATGACCATTTGTGAAAAACTGAACCTAGAAAATTTTCTTTACCAGAGTGTCAGTGGGTTTCCACTCCATGGACTGTCTTTTGGACTCAAGCTCGGGATGGCAAACCCATGTTTAGCCCATCTGAATTTTTTCTTTACTAAAACATGCTTTTCCGTACGCAACACCAATTCATCGGTAAATTTCATATTGTTTCACTTCTCATCTGCTAGAGATTCGAAGAAAGACTTCTGGAACACATTGTTTGATTTGTCACCATTTCAAGAAGCCACAAATCAAATATTTTTGGAGATTAAAATAATTTTGGCATTTAAGATAACAGAGAAAAATTTACAGTGTTCCTCTGTGAAATTTTCCTGTTATCAATTTATTTTCGCTTGTATAGAACAGAATCCAGTTATCACACTTCAAATTTAACAAAATAAAATTGTAATGTCCCTCCGTTTGATTTTCCTCTGTTAAATTTGAAGTGTGTTGAATTCGGATGTTGTTTTATATATATATATATATAGAGAGAGAGAGAGCGAAAGAGACAGAGAGAGATTTTTAGATGCACATATATAGTCATGTTTTTATGTTTTTGTATATATATATATATATATATAGTCATATATATATTTAGATGCACATATATAGTCATGTTTTTATGTTTTTGTATATATATATATATATATATATATATATATAGAGAGAGAGAGAGAGAAAGAGAGGGAAATTTTTAGATGAACATGTGTCATCATGTTTTTATGTATTTTTGTATATATATATATAGATAGAGAGAGAGAGAGAGGACGAGAGAGAGATATTTTTAGATACACATATGTAGTCATGTTTTCAATATTTGGGTATATATATATATACAGAGAGAGAGAGAGAGAGAGAGAGAGAGAGAGAGAGAGAAAGAGAGATAAATCATTTATTTTCCGTTGCATATAATTATTAAATTCAGGTTATATATTTATGCACTCAATTCAGTTGTGAATATTTATCGCAAAATTGAAATACTAACCAGCTAAAATTACAGAAATGACGTCATACATAACATCAGATTTACCTTCACTCCGACACTTATACACATATGCACATATATATATATATATATATATATATATATATATATATATATAACGTCTGAGAAAGCGACAGGGAGAAAGAGAGAGATATTGAGATAGAGAGAGAGAGTTTAAAAATATTTATGATACTTATATCGTTGACACAGCTATAATGCATTTTTCTTATTTTCTTTTATTGGCTATACAAAATGGAAAACAGAAAAGAATTTATAAAAATTACAGATTCAAAGCCTCACAATTGCTGTTTATATATATATATATATATATATATATATATATATATATATATATATGTATTTTATACATTCTTTTCTGTTATATTCAACTACAGTAGTATTTATAGTGCGAATATATTCTTATTCTATCAATTTAAACAGCAAAAATTTGATTAACTCACTTCCACTAAATCTAACACAAATACAGAAAAGAAAGTGTATTTGTCTATAAGTGTGTTATTTACTTATATATATTCTAATGAGAAAAGTTAAAGAAAATATGCCAATGGATAAGATTTTCATAGTTTCTATTGTCCATTGACAAAATATGAAATATATATTTTTTATTTATTTCATAGTTATGAAAATGCTGTTTTAACGAATTTAGATTTTTAATATTCTATTTTTAATACCGTCTCAAAATTCAAGAATGGGTATCACATTCATTAACCGGTTAATTTTATCTTCTACACAATAACAACTGTCTTTATATTCTAGAATAAATAGATGAATATATTAATGTCACAGAAATTTAGGGAGTTTTAGATCCCAGTTTGAAGCATCCCGCGTATCTAGGCACACTGATGAGTTGTGACACAACGAAACTGTTTGCGGATAACTATATATATATAAATATATTGAGGACTGAACATCCAAATGAACAGTGGTCAATGCACGGCTGTTTAAAACAAAATACATCTACAAAGCAAATATTTAAAAAAAAAAACAGAAATTTTGAAATAGTAATCATTTCCATAATAGATTTCGCTTATTCAAGTTCATCAAATGAAATATATATATATATATATATATATATATATATATATATCTAACAGATCTGTCTGTGGATGACTATATATAAATATATATATATGTATATATATAAATCAAATTAATATCCAGAGGCTATAAATTGGGAATATTTATATAGAGAATATTTGAGAGATTTCATATAGCTCTATGGGAATGCTCGATATATGGCTATTATTATATATGTCTCGTGAGATATATTTAAAAAATTCAAAAAACCGACCAAATATATTTGTAACATAAACGAAAGAAAACTCAACGCACAATTTTAGTGCCATTATACTTTTATTTCGACGATTTTTTTTCTTGCCTCTTTTTAAGTGTTGAAACTATGAGAACTGATTAAATTGATTCAGATGTTTAAAAATCTCTTAGTATTTCCGCTCATTTGTTATCTTTCTTTTCCGTTTTACTTTTGTAACAATAAAATTATTAGAAATATAAATGATATTCGAAGCATATATATATATATATATATATATATATATATATATATATATATATATATATACGTGTATATATATATATATATATGTTTCAAATATCATTTACATTCCTATTATTAATATTAATATATATATATATATATATATTCATATATATATATATATATATCCTTATTGAATTTGATTGTATTAATCAGTAATATTTATTACATAAATTAATTGGCACAATTTGAATGGAATCAATAAATATTCCGCATAAAAAAAATAATTGTATATCTATATTTAATTGCGACTCTAATTTAACGCTGATTTTTATCAGCGCAGAAAAATGAATTGGAAATGTGTTGCCATATGCCGTTATTTCAGTTTTCTTTCGGAGATAATGTACAAGCTGAAAAGGGTGGTTTGCGGGTTTACTTTTTGTCGAAAACTGTCTTTTAAAAATGTCATTCTGCTAACTCCAATAATTGTAGAATGAATCCCTAAGAAAACGACACGAAAGAAAAATTTAAATGTCTATATAATTTCATTAAAACCTGTCAAGTTTCCTGATAAATGTCTTGGTTTCAGGTTTGAATTGGTGAATGAATTGACCAAAATTGTCCCGAGTACTTTCGGACCTTTCATAGGCCATCATCTGAGGTTGCTTGCCTGTATAAAAATTAATTTTTTAAGAGTTTTTTGGAAAGAGTTTTTTCTAGGTTTTTATAACATTACGAAATTACCTAAATGCAGATTTGGAAAAACTGAGATGCTTATGAATATAAAAAACAGAACAATCAACGGAATTAGAATATAATCAAGAAATATAGAATATTTAAAAAGCAAACCAAAAAAAAAACTAAAAAAAATATTTAAAAAATTCAAAACATTGCAAAATTAATTCTATTAATTCTAGGGGTTTTTCTTATTATTTGTAGGCCTTCTACGCTATGTAGTCGTAACTTATTAATTTCGTGTGCTATTTTAGTGGTGTTTTCAACTAGAATTTTTCGAAATTTTAATTTAGGAATAATATGGGTGTAACGTTATGAAGATAGCATCATTAAAACTCAATCTATTACCAAATCCAAATTTCAAAAAATTCTAGTTGAAAACACCACTATAATAGCACAAACATGCTTAAATGAGTCTGGTGTCCAACCACACACACACACACACACATATATATATATATATATATATATATATATATATATATATAATGTTTTCAAAGTTATAGACGAGGGTAATAATTTACATGATATAGAAATTCATGACTGTATTTCATGTATATATTTGCGACCAATTAATTACCACATCGTCGAATTCTTGCACAAATAAGGATAGACAGCCTGAAACTCAGAATCTTAGACTTTTATCTGCTTTTATTATCTTATTTTGTGCATGAAAAATTTTGTAATATTGTTTTTTCTGCATTTTGGTGCCTACTGCACTCGTGTTTGTACTGATTAAAACACGCTATTAGCTTAAAATTCTAATTCTAATTATATGCGTATGTGCTTTATTGGGTATATATATATATATATATATATATATATATATATAGAGAGAGAGAGAGAGAGAGAGAGATAGATAAATAGATAGATAGATAGACGTGTGTGTGTGTGTGTGCACGCAGGCATTTTCTGCCATTAAAATGGTTACTTTAGTTGCAACTTTCCCGCGTTCTATTTTTGAATTATACACTTTAACACTGGTCTTTTCACTTAAAATGGTTTGATACATCTAATACATACTTAGAATAAGAAATAAGAAAAGGTCAAATAGAGTAAATTCAGTAAATGCTAATTGTATTATGAAATATCTTAATCGACATATATACGAGAGTCATTGAATAAATAAGTTGAATCATTCCCAACTCATCTTCTTAGGATTATATATATATATATATATATATCACAATATATGATCCCAAGAGGATGAGTTGGGAATGATTCAATTTGAGAATTTATGAGGATTCTTACAATTCTTCAGGAATGTTCAATGTATGATAATCAATTTACTAAATAAAGAAAATATTTTTATGAAAAGGTCTTTTTTTTACAGATTTTTTTCTCTAAATGTAAACTCAGTATTGTTTGGAATTAGCTTATAGTAAAAATATTTATCTCGAATATATATATATATATATATATATATATATATATATATATATATATATATATATATATATATGTATATATATATATATATATATATGTAAACGAGACTCAATTAATAAATTAGAAGAAAAAATTGAATCATTCCCGAATAAATAATGAGAACAAACTGAATCCTTCCCAAATTATTTAAAATGGTAACAATCAGAAGGCACCAGGTTTTAACATATATATAACATTGGTGACTAAGAATTGCGAACCCTGTTATATTTACAGAAAATATTTTTCCTGTGTACTGAGAAGCATGCTTTCCTCTAAAAAAAATGTTTATTAATGCGCTAAACGTCGGTTTACCACTATGGGCCTCACGTGAAAAGATCGACTGAATAACCAGAAAGGATAAAGTTCTAAGACCAGTGGTCAGTAAAGAAGTCCATTACGACAGTCTTTTAAGGAGCCCAATTATTGAGTCCCCTGAAAAAGGAACAACAGTAAACAGTGCTTAATATTGCCGACTCCTTAAAAAATGTTATTCTTATTCTTGACTCTCGTATATATGTTATATATATATATATATATATAAGGTGGGTGAGGATTATTCTTATATAGAATACATGAGGAATATCATATAAATCTATATTTTTTTCCTTGTCCATATATGAATTGTACTTCCACATTTTCTGTTCCGCAACCTCAAATTTAACATGCAAAAAGCAATCTGATGAGACGGAGAGTATAATAATATTTTACAGCGAAATAAATTTATAATGACAACTTAACTAGATTTTGGTTACCTTCCAAATGCACTATATATGTATATATATATATATATATATATATATAATAGTGTTATTTAATAAATAAGAAGAAAAAATTAAATCATGCCCAAATCTTCTCAGAATTTTATATATATATATATATATATATATATATATATATATATATATATATATATATATTAATCTAAGATTAGTCGGGAATGATTCAATTTGAGAATATAAGAGGATTCTTAGAATTCTTCAGGAATTGTCAATGTAGGATAATCAATATATAAATTTATAAAATTCACCGGGAGCAAATTCCTATGGTGAATTGAGTTTTTAATAGCCAAATGATGGTTTGTCGATTTTTTCCAATTATATATATATATATATATATATATATATATATATATATATATAGGTTGCTGTAATTACTAAACCCAGAAGAAAAATGTATATTTCGATCACGCTAAAATATGTATACGATTCTTAGTATTAATTATATATACCTTCCTTTGGAACTTGCAGAGGTATTGATCTGTATATGTGATCATTTAATGTATTATAAAAATATCATCTTACGTTTGACCTTGAGTAAATTGAAACATTTATCCAGTTTCTAGCAAGTTAATTTCCCCTGAATAAATAATATCAAAAGCAAAAATATTAAGTGAAACTCGTTAAATTCTATATGACATTAAACGAGTCTTTCACAATAACAATCATCTCTCTATTCATAAAATATATTTTTGTGACAGTAACCAGAGTCAAATAGACTTAAAATCTTACACCAATTAAGTCTATTTGAGTCTTGTTCACTGTCACAATTTTCTTACCTTACTTTTTGTTTCATGTATTATATCATTATAATTTGGCTTAGTTAAAGATTATCATTGACAGACAATACTTGAGGCTCCTATTATTAAAATTGCAGTGTGTGAAGTCTAAGGACACACGCTTCGGTTGAAACTCAAGGATACCGTGAGTGGGGCATGGGAGGCAACTCTGTTGGACGAAAAATTTGATTTAATTCTTTTGTACGGTGATTTGTTTAAGAAAAAAGACTTCTAAATATGGGATGTGTACATTGAACAATTATAAATACAAGTAAATAATCATATGATTAGTGATATATTTAACTTACTTTGATAAATACTTTTAATAAGTATTGACATTTACTTTATCTATATCAATTACCAATTATATATTACACATGCACATATACTAATACATTTACATACATAAACACACACACATATCTATCTATCTATCTCTCTCTCTTTCTCTCTCTCTCTCTCTCTCTATATATATATATATATATATATATATATATATATATAAGCATAAAGAATTTTGGTACAACACTGATGGAATACGGATTTAAGAAGAAAAAATATTTTCGGTATAAGTAATAGATCGATGTAAGCTTTGTGGAGAGTGATCTCAGAGGATATGTTTTTATTTTTATAAAATGTCATCCATCGACGGACAGCTTCGTTGTATCCCAGCTCTTCAGTGTGGTGAGGCATATGAGATGCTTCCAGCTGGGATTGAAACCCGGATAATTTCACGTCAGTTAGATGTCTTAACACTGAGGAGATAATCTTTTAAAGTATAAAGTAGGATAATAAACAGTTTTTTATATTATCGATCCTCAGGGGAGCTAATAGTCAGCAATTCTAACTTAATTATATATATATATATATATATATATATATATATATATATATTATATATATATATATATATATGAAATTAAGATAGAATTGGTGAATATTAGCTTCCCTGAGGATTATCCAATTTTATACTTTAAATGATTATCGTCTCAGGGTAAGACATCCAACTGACGTAAAATTATATATATATATATATATATGTGTGTGTGTGTGTGTATGTATGTATATATAGCCAGATCTTCTGGACGATTCTGAGCACTCTAACCTTTGGCTTAATGAATTCCGTCAGTATCTTATCATTTAGTTAGGCATGCGCTATTGAAAGATTATTTTCATGTAATACGAACGTTTTTATTCTTTTTTTTATGTAATTTTTTTCCAGATATCAGTTTCTGCAAGATTTTTATTTGCCAATTGAATCATCTGGGCTTTTTCACGCCATCAGAATTATATAGTAGCTTTTTAAAATAAATAAATATATATATATATATATATATATATATATATATATATATATATATATATATATATATATATATATATATTTATATATATATATATATTAACGGACATTTTGCTTGTGCCCAGTAAAAAATAATAAGATTCGACTAATCGCTCCAGGTTATTTTACTAGCTTTTTAAATGAACAAATTACGTCAAATTGTTTAAAACGATAATTCTCATTATTGAGGATTAATATGTATAGTAGAAAATAAATAAATAAACTTTTCTTTCTCTTCCGTGTAAATAAATACCTTATATATATATATATATATATATATATATATATATATATATATATATATATATATATATATATATATATATATATATATATATCAGTAAACTTTTTTAAAGAGTGACTATGCATTTTTAAGTGTTTTTTCCGCTGCTACTTAAGTCCAAATACAATCATACGACAACGAAAAGTTTTTCTTCTTCATCTTAAGACCAAATAAAATCCTAAGACACGTGAAATTTCCCTCTGCATCTTAAGACCAAATAAATACATACGACAATGTAAAATTTCCTTTTGCATCTTAATTTCAAACAAAATCGTACGGTAGCTTAAAAATTTTTCTCAACATCTCAAATCCAAATAAAATCATGAGACAACGTAAAGTTTTCCCTTGGATCTTATGTCCCAATAACATCATCAGACATCGTAAAATTTTCCTCTTCATCTTAAGTCCAAATAAAATCATAAGGCAACAAAACGTTTTTCCTCTTCATCTTAAGTCCAATTAAATTATAAGGCAACCTAAAATTTTTCTTTGCGTGTCAAGTCCAAATAAAATCATAAGGCACCGTAAAATTTTCCTCTGCATTTTAATTCCAAATAAAATCATAAGACAATATAACATTTTCTTCTTCATATCAAGTCTAAATAAAATCATAAGGCAACGTAAAATTTTCCTCTTCATCTTTAGTCCAAATAACATCATAAGTAGACGACAAGTTTTTTCTTCTTCAATTTAAGTCCCTATAAAATCATTAGGAAACGTAAAATTTCCTTTTGCATCGTAACTCCAAATAAAAACATAAGGCATCTTAAAATTTACCTCTGCACCTCAAGTCCAAATAAAATCATTAGACAATGTAAAATTTTCTTCGACATTTAAACTCCCAATAAAATCATGCGGCAACGTAAAATGTCTGCATTCTTCCCTTAAAGAACTTCTTTATGTAACGGTTATCATCGTATGAGACAGGTTTAGTAACTGAAGTTCAAATCTTGGACAAGGCTGTTTTGATTTAATTTTTCGCCAATGGTCTTTTTAGATACATGAATTCATCTGTCATCCCCTGACTGCTATGAGTAAATAGAATGGCAGACTGGGTTCTTTAGCCCTAGTTAACCAACCAATCTAAGAAAAGATAAACTCTGAATTTAAACCAGCTTTACTTTAGCCCTAACTCCTTCCCGTTTGGATCATGTAAATATATGCAAATAACCTAATCAACAGAAAAGACGGAAACGTCTAAGGTTTTGGGTATTGTTGATTACAAGGAAATGTATGAATGTTGAATATTTAGTATTTTTTGCTGAGTCGTGATTTCATTAGTTCTGTTCTAAGTGACTGTGTGTCCTAGGTATGATACTAAACTGAATCTGATGGTGATGCTCCAGCTCTGTATATCTGCAAAATGTGCAGTACTCATTCATTGCCATTACCCCCAGGTCCAATCTGACCCGGAATGGTAGAAAGGTCCCATCAACGAGTCAAATATATCTGTTTTAAAAAAATGTTCGTATTTGATCAGATAGTGTGCAAGAAAAAAACTCACTCAAGAAACAACTACACCATAATTGAAAATATGAATCTATAATGAACGTGATGCCTTAAATACTTGGGAAAAAATAACCGTAGACGGATTGATATGCTGTTAAAATCAATCAGTCTAATCAACTACACAGTTTCAGAATGATCACAATATATTTTCTTAATGCGACCATCACCAATGAACTCCTACACATAATTCAACAGTGTTAAGTGACCAGCAAAAATTTTCATTCACAGGTTTTTGAGGACATTGTATACCGTCTGGAGGACTTGTTAAGTGCGATGGCCGATAGAAATGAATGGAATGCAAGCTTTCAGCACAAATTTTTGATGATGATGATGATGAGGAGGAGGAAATACTTTATATCCATTGAGTCATGCAATGTTTTGTGTTCAATTTTCAAAACTACCATATTTATTTGAAATCTCTTCTTTAAGGATTAAGACAGGAATAAAAAAAAAAGAACAAGAAAGCTGAAATTCTGTAATCTCTTTTCGTTTTCGAAAATCACCATATAGAAAATTAAAAAAAAAAATCAAGTAAACGCTGAAAAAATTGACAAGATTTTATTTGGTTTTACTCTTTGATTTGTGTGTGTGTGTGTGTGTGTGTGTGTGTGTGTGTGTGTGTGTGTGTGTGTGTGTGTCTTTTTTTTATATTCTATGCTATCTGCGTTTATGTTTATTTTCATTGGGTAAGAAAAATGTTTGGCAGGGTATTTTTTGAAAAAAGTAAAATGTTGGAACAATTAACACGAAAGGTCAGACAAGCATTTTTCAGTGCTTGACACCGGCGAACGGTATGCCATTCCAAACTGGCTGTAAAATTATGGTCCATCCTTACTACCCCGTTCCAGTCGCTACCCACTTCTCCTTCAGGCTCTCTGAAATGACGCTATACATCTGGAAGGTGAATACACTCTCATTCTGCCTAAGAAATGACGGACAGAGAAAGGGGAATTGAGATACGAAGAAAGTTTGAGGGAAGAGTTGACGAAGAAAGAAAATATTATGAATAAAGTAAACCGTGGGCAAATGTTCTATAAGTAAGAGAGAAGATGAGATGAAGAAGAAAGAGTAGAACTGACAATAAGAGAAGATAAAGTTTAAAATGTTTGGGGAAAAAGAATGAAATGAAGGGGTATGAAATAAAGACCACATAAAAAGGGATAAAAAAAAAACAACAGGAAAACAAGGGCTAAAAAAGGCAGTAAAAGATGTCGGAAATTGAATAAAAGATTTTGAACAGAGAGGGAGAAGAAAGATGAAGAGAACGAAACTATCAAAAATCAGAAAGCAGATACAAATAAAATACAATGTAGAATGGGTGTTATATAAGAAGAATTCGACGAGGATAGAGCGAGTAGCGTAGAGTTGAAAATAGGGAAAAGAGAGAACAAATAAAAACATATCAACAGAAAGAAGAAGAGAAGAGATAGTGAAGCCGAAAGATGGAAAAGAGGAAGTGGAAGGAAGAAAGAAGTGGTTGAACAGAACAACACAGAGAAAAGAATTGGTAAAAAATTTAAAAACGAAGAAATATAAACTTAAATAAATAGAAGATACACTGACAACATGAGCAGTAACAACAAGTACAGCAAAATAGGTAGAAGATAAGTTTAGTTTTTTTTGTTTAATGGCATATCAACCCTCGTGGATTATTCACTGTCAAAGTCATCCTAATCGAAGAACAGTTGGGGTTCAATACTTTTACAGAGTGTTTTAGTCTGAAAGTGAATGTAATAGCACAACTGAAGTTCAAACTCAATTTCTTCGAGGCCACAGTCCTGCACTGTAGCCATTAAACCACTGAGACTTCCCGCAAAAGAAGAAGAAGAAGAAGAAGAAGAAGAAGAAGAAGAAGAAGAAGAAGAAGAAGAAGAAGATTAGGAAGAAGATTAGGAAGAGGAAGAAAAGCATAAAGCAAAATATTTGAAAGGGTGAAGAACCCCGTTCCAAAAAAAATTCAAACGGAAAAAATGATAAAAATAAAAAATAAAATAAACATGAAGATAAAGGCATTAAGGTATCAAAAGAAGTGGAGATAATGAAGGAAAAAAAAAGAGAATATATATATATATATATATATATATATATATATATATATAAAGAAATCACTGGGAAAAAACGACCGAAGAGGAAGAACGAAGACAACGTGAAGAAAGAAAAGAGCGTGCATAAAGTAAAAAAAGAAAAGAAGAATGAAAAGAAAAAGAACGTTTTCTGCGTACTGTACTATGCCTCAACTTCCACATACCACTCGTTTTCAATTTTTCCTGCCCCATACCTTGACATAACACTCTCATCACTCTAAGCCCACCATCCTGTACACTTAAAAATCAACCTTGTACCACCCGAGACGAAATACCATCAAAAGGTTTATGTCTTTTTCATGTGTTAGAACATAAGTTCGAGTCATAAAGACAAGTAACAGTGTTTTATGGGTGTAAATTAATGTGCATATGAGAGAGCGTGTGGGTGGGCGGTGTGATCCAATGGGGTGAACAAGTTTACTTTTGCAAATGAGAGAGCCTCATATGAATTGCTTAGTTTTTAAGATTTTGTATGTATAATAAGGAAAAATATGTTTGATTATAATTTACACCATCTACTGAAAATGATACCGGGCCATTGACTAGAGTGTTTACTAATTGCGCGGGAGACTGGGATTCAATCCCTGGTAGAGTCATACCAAAGTCTTACTTGATGCCGCTTTGATTAACACTTAGCATTGTAAGGTAAGGATCGAGGGTAAAGTGGTGCAATCCAGGAAATGGAGTAACACCCTACCCAACACATCGGTGTAGTAACTACTGAAAGGAGAGCCTTCGTGTCACCCTCGATCAAGGTCGCCAACATTACTTTTTTTTTACTTATTGAAAGTGATAAAGAACGTCTACCAAAATAATATCTACCGTTTTTAATGTCTACCAAATTTTTTTCTTATTTAAATGTTTCTGAAAATCGAATCATTGGATGAAATATTCTAATCTTGTTTAATTCTCTGTATCTTTCATACATTACCGAAAGATCGCTGTCACGGTAAGAACCAAAAGCAAATTCATTATCAATGGTGTGTTCGATGGATGCATTCATAACTTTTCAGTATGTTTTTTATAGATTGTCTTAGTCTGAAGCTGGTTGAAATATCCCGTTTTGGTTCCTTTGTTTAAGGACATATCAACACCTTCAAGGATAATTTAATGCCAAAGACATCTTTGTTGAACAACAATAATGAGACGATATAACACATATTTGGGTTAATAGCTGTCCCAAAGGAATTAGTCCAAGAATGAATGTAATTGCGCTGCTGGAATTCGAACTCACTTATTAGGGGTCACAACCCTGCTCTTTAACCACTACGCCATTCTCAAATATCCTATTCATTCCGTTATCAAGATGATTTGGTTTCTCAGTTTAATGTCATATCAACCTTTGTAACATTTTCATGATGTGATTTTTCTACTTTTTAATGCTAACGTAACAAAGCAAATATGCCACATTTTTTTGTATTTACTATATATTTTGGTTGTTTGGTTAGCTGTTGGGTTATTGCACGTAAACTATTGTGGGTTATGCAATGTCAAATCTTGTTTTTATATATAATTTGTAAACGAATATATTTTATGTATCTTTGTTTTCAAACGATTTTTTAGAGTTCATTTGTTCGAGTACACTTAAATGGTTTCAAGTATTGCAATCTAACAATTTTTATTTTATCTATCAATCAATTGTTTGCCCAATTAAATGGTTTCAAGTATTGCCATCTAACAGTAATAATTGAATTCAATATCACTCAGTCGTTTGATGTTAATAAGAATTGTTATCAAATGCCAATTATTCAATTTAATGTTAATTATTTTTTGCACAATGTTAAATTATTTCAAATATTGCTATCTGACAATAATAATTCTATTTGATATTATTCATTTTTGCACACTGCAGTACAATTTCAAATAACTAGTAATAACAGCCCTTAATACACACACACACACATACACACACACACACAAATATATATATATATATATATATATATATATATATAACAATCAAAAACCACAGATTCTCGCGGCACTACATATTGGGAATATACAACCCAAACTTAATAAATTAATTTTGAAACCAGTGCTAATGTACTTAAATGCCTTTAGCTACTGACGTTATTTATAGAAACAAAAGTAAACGCTACTCAGTATAATAGTACAAACGATCATTCTTACAAAGTAGTAATGTACATACAAAAGTTACATCACTTTCATAATTCATCCTCCCCTGATAATGGCCCAAAGTTGGGCAAAAAGTAGTTGGGAAATAATTAATCGTGGAAGGTTTATCAACCAATTCCCGCCGAATATCATAAGATCAATACGGCAATTTGAAAGGATTAAGAAAAAAATATGTTGACAAAAAATTTCTATTATGTCCAACCAAATATGTATTAATGTAGAAATTCTGTCAATATATATATATATATATATATATATATATATATATATATATATATATATATATATATGAGACGCTCATCATGCAATGGTTATATTCTAAGGATATAGACACGACAAACCGAGTTTAAATCCTAGAGGAGTATGCATTTAACTTAGCGTTAAAACTATGGAAAGACATGCAGGCAACTATTCTCCCTCCTGGTATGAGCTAATATTAGGGAAAGCTGGGCTCTTTAACCTCAGTATAGTGACTAATTTAGGAGAATGAAAAGTTTGATTTTGAACCTGTTAATGCAAAAAAAATTAACTCGTATCATAAACTGTTCGTGCAGTTGGTAAATACATATATATAATAAGCATTAAAGAAATACAGCTGTACTACATAACGTTTGATTTTTAGTTTAATTAAAACGCACATTTATTCTGCCATTCTATTTTCTGTTAATCTAAGACAAAACAAACATAAAACATTCCATTGACAAACTCAGTTTAAAATCACCATAAAAATCAGCATCTGAAACATGATTTTTCTCCAAGGCTGTACCACAGACTAGAGCCTATAGCAAAAAGTACTATCAAAGGGACTTAGAATACGCTAACTGTATTCTGGCAGAGGGGTAAGAAACCCTCATTGACCAAAGGATATAAGGATGTCCTGGGTATGACATTAAACAGCATCTGCTTGTTTGGCTCCTTTTTGAGATTTCTGCTGAATGTGGATTACCTTCTTATTGCCCTCACTCCCAGACTTACTCTGATACAAAGTTGTAGTACCTGTTAGGTCCTCATCTACGAGTCAAATAGATCTGTTTTAAAGTTATTTCCATTCGATAAGGCCGAGTGCAAAAGAAATCACGAGAACCAATTATACACAAACAAAAATATGAATGTAACATCAAAGCTATTCTCTAATCTCTGGGGTTAAAATGGCTCTAAATAGGTTCAATTCCCGTTAATAAATCGATCAATCAATCATTGCCACTATATAGGCTCAGTAGTTCTACGAACAACTGAACCTGCATAGTGCATATATGCTTGAGTAATGAACAAGGTCCTATAATGAACTTCATCTTATTTTTAGTCACAAAAAATATATTCTTTTAATGGAATAAACTACTCGTAACCGATGGTCATGCTAACCTATAAAAACAGTTCTACAATCTCCACTGACATAGAGAGAAAACATTTAAATACCTATTCATACATTCAAAATTACCGTTATACAATATCATTGTAGTCTAGACCTTGATGTGGCCTATTATATCTACTTGGATATTCCAAATATATCAAAACCCCACGACTAATATGCAGTAGCAGTATAATGGTTTTCAGTAAAAACGTTATTATTTCATCGAACGGCCTTTGTTTTACGAGTACATTTTAGATTGAAGTTACAAGGTTAGACCTAGAAACTTCGTCATCTCTGACATTCTAAAAACATATCTCGAATTCCCTCGGGTGTTAGTTTAAAAAATAGATCGTAAGATGTTGTTCATTACACGAATATATATATATATATATATATACTGTCTGCCGAATGGAGTTAAGCCTCAATTTTCAAAGAATTTACATGTTTTGCGATGAAAAGCTGGTTTTAAGCACCGTTTATTACATGAGTATATACAGTGAGCGAATATTCTATTATATAAATGTAAATTCCTTTTCTCCATTTGACAGAATCAGCACAGAGGCAAATTTCAAACGGAGTCAAACTATTATAGATTATCATTTTCTCTTTTTTCTCCACTCATTCAGTATTGGCAAGAGAACTCTCTATGACACTCAAAAGATTCACACCAGAAGATTAATTTTGGCAAAGTGACGAAGTGATATTTTATGACCATTGTCTTCTCAAAAGAATTTCATTCGATTTGGCAGATATATACTAATTTTTAGAACTTGTAACAGGAAGATAAAACACAAGAGATATGTGACTTAATTTAGTTCCGGGTCTTACTAAGTTTGTGATCATGTCCTTGCCAAACCAGATTTCCAGATAAGACTTTTATTAACCATTAAATCGTGATTGTGTAAGCTGGGCATTCTTAAAGACAGATACCTTCTGTAAAAACAACTTTATTTCATTAGATTCTGATATACATATACATAGCGACATAAACATTGGCTTGAGTATCTCACAAAACTGCATCTGGCAGGAAGACTCCGTTTCAGGAGTTCTAGGGAGCGTGGATTATTTCTTCATTGTCATTCTTCCTCGATCGACTCTAATTGGGGGTGGTAGGACTTGTTAGGATCCCATCGATGAGCCGACTAAACCTGTTTGAATATTAATAATATTTTATTGTGGAGACCCTGTAGTATAGTGATGGATTGTAACATGGTAGTATGCGAGTTCGAAATCTTATCGAGCCATTGAGTTCACTTTCGGAAAGGTATGAACCCCTAATTCCCTACCAATAGGTTTAACAGTATCACTACTGTTCTATAAGGATAGCTTTGACTTTAAGTAATCCCTGATTTGTTAAATAAAACAACTCAAACTAAATCTTAGGTATACTTGCATCAATTTAAGTGCATGCAAATTATTTCTATTAGTAATCCTATTTACCAACTCCTCCGCTCGGGCAGGATATGACACAAGGTCATTTTTTAAGCGGAGTTTAACAGGTTTGAATTCAGAGTTTTCCTTATCCTAGACTAGTTGCCTCACCAAGGCTGAGAACCCAGTCTGTCCAACTATTTACCCATAGCTGGAGAGAGAATATTTGGATTCATACCTTTCCCAAGAGTATTAGTGCTATGTTAAATGCAATCATTCTCGTCCATTATATTAGTAATAGTCAACTAAAGTTTTTTTTTATATGTACGGAGGATTATAATTATTAGTTGTTTGAAATCATAAAATGGTTCGAATATATGCTTATTATTAAATTGAAATATTCATTGAATCGGTGATCAGAGTTCAAATCGTTGATGAAACTGTTTACGTTTTAGTTCACACTAATTCACTTGAGAAAGGCTTAAATTCTTGTTTTCTCCTTGCAATGGATTAATATTAGAACAGAATGTTTTTTTACCTTGTTTAGGCAACCGGTGTTCGAGAAGGAAAACACTGAATTCAAACCAGCTTTAAAAATGAACATTGTTTTCCATTCTGCCCGTGGTTGAGGAGTTGTGTTCACATATACATCCCAATTAGGAACGTGTTAGGTTTAAATGCGTCACAAGATTATCGCCAAAAGTTTGAATGCTTATTAAAAGCTGCTCGAACTTTTTCATGGCTGGAATAGATGTTGTAGTTTTTCTTGTCCATGTTCTTTAGAGACCAGCCTGTTTTCTAAAGTGTCTGTTGAGATATTTCAATAATAGAATCAACGAAATCGAACCATATATCCTTAGTGGTTATCCAGAGATTGACGTCAACATATTTGAGGACACTTCTTGGGAGATAAGTTGATACCCTGGTTTTCCATCCTCGTTTCGTAAGGGTTGCCACGGTGTTGATATTCTTTAGTTTGAGCGATAATGTTTTGAAATGTTAGAAATTGCGTGGATATGGCTTCATAGCATTTCCTCTCAATATTTGTAGTCAAGATCTTTAACATGAGATTTTTACTAAGTTCTTGCATTTTAAATGCGATCATTGTTTTCCTTTTCACAAGAAATAAAGTTAGAAAAGTTATCCACTATTTAACTTCGTTTCGTAATACTACTCTATTGCACTTATCTTTAAGTTGTTTTTATTTACCGGTGTATCAAATTCCTATGAGTTATTCACTGCCAAAAATTGATTCATTGGTAAATCCAATAATAATCATGTATAAATTTTGGTGTTCCATTATCATAAATTTTTAATCGTAATTTCTTTATTTTGTGTGCATAGTTATATGGTATTACCCGTTTCCACCAAATACTAATAATGTATGCACAATTATGGTTTAAATTAATTATTCCTTTTTCATAATAATATTATTTTTTGGTTACAACTAATTATCAAGTATTCCGATCCAATACTAATAATTTTTCAACATGTATGTTCGACCCATAGTTGTAAATATAAAAGATACTACTACTCCAGATCAAAGTAGACACAACTGAGATGGAAGTTAAGGAGTACTCCACAATCACCAGCGCTCCAGACCTGGTGCCATACCCCTCCATTGCCATTACTTTCAGGGCCACTCTGGCCCGGAGTTGTTGAATCTGGTAGGGTCATATCTATGGGTCTGGTATAACTTTTTGACATTTAATCTGTGTCTAAAAAAATAACTTATGTTAAATTGAATTGTCAGAAATAGAACTGTTTTCCATTTAACTGTGTGTAAACAAATGACTGATGTTTCTTTGAAATGTTAGTTATACATTATAATTCTTAAAACCATTTCACTGTGTACAAACAGATGATTAATATTGAATAGAATTGTTCGTATTAGATCGCCATACTTGAAACCATTTAATTGTGGGCAAAAGAAATTAGTTCTGCCTCGTTTAAAAATGTATCAACAAAATGTGTTTACTAATCATACATTCAATATATTTGTGTTACGGTGTAATAGGAAAACAGTCCTCGCACACTATCCCTCTCTTTCTTACTTACCCTCCCTCTTTTTTAAGGGGGTGCGGTTGTAAAAGGCCACGTGACCTCTCGTGTCATTAAGGGAGATAAGTGATACGTGACCGGAAACAGATAGTTACTTCGGCTACAATGTAACTCTTTGGTGTAAAAAAAGTACTTCTACTTAAATGTCCATTACCGTTACTGCAGTCCTTTTAACAAACTCGATCAGAGAGAACCTATTAACAAATTAGACACCGCTGGTAAAAAACATGATGAACTTTATTGGATAGAGAAAGATCACGCAGACGAGGAACTGTTAAACGATATACAAGGCATGAAAGGACTAGTCAAATTAGTTGTCGTGGTAAATGACTTATAGATTGCTTGTTTAACAATATCAATAAAACTATCTTGATTCCTCCTCCACGTAAAAGAATAGCCGCTATTTTGGAAACAAGTATACGACCCAAACCTAAACGCTGACATCATACGGCTCGTACAAAATACGAAGCACATAGTTCGAAACTTGTTTAAGTCGAAAGCAGCGACGGAATATCAGATGTAAAAATGGTCAGTTACAAGTACTCTTCGGATCCTAAAGTGATGGAAATTCAGCCATTTGCATCCAGTAGTTAATCTTGGGGAACCGTATTAGTTAGCGATGCTCAGCCTAACATAAATGAAAGAAATAATACTTGAACAAAAAGAATTGCATGTCTTTCCTTTTATTACATAATGAGTCCAACACAGATTCGTGTGATATAAAACTCGAGTCAGGAGATAAGGATACACTACAGGAATTTAATCATAGCGCAGTTAACTAACCTAAATAGGATCTTCGTGCGTCCATGACCAAGACCGATTTTAAAACTCTCCTCTTTCTTGGAAATCAATGGAGAGTTAGGAGAGCTGGATTTAGAGTGTCAAACGAGGTCCCAATTACCGAGGGTCTAACAAGTCTTCAAAATACAACTCAAACGTATACTACTTTTAATACACGACCATGGATCATGACTTGATGATAGAGGAGAATTTTTCAAGAAGAAATCCATCGCAATCAGTAATATAAACAACAACATTAAACATAAAAAAAACAAGTAACCAGAGACGAAGGCACCTTGCCAATCATGTCAAGCTCGTTTGGTAAATACTAGTACACTACATAGGTAAACCAGAATTACCAGCAAGTACCACTAAATAAGCGGTGAAATCAGAAAACCTGATGTCTATTTACAATACAAAAGATGGAAACATTTATCTGCCGATCGGACTTGGGAGTACAATTGGATCTACGAAGATAAATCTTGGTTTAACGTGACCGATTTTGATAGTTACAACAGTTATATAAAAGGCGGCATCATATATCAAAACGACAAAGTGCCTGTCCAAACTAATGCACAATAATTGGGCACCAAACGATACCAATAACGAATTCACTGATACAGTATCTAATGAAAATCAACCTTCTCGTCGCATTCTTTATCAAATGTTTATTAATCCCAAGAAACAGTCACCGATCTGTTTGTTGGATATCGCCCCTATTTAATATCAGAAGAGTCAACCGGCGAACATTGTATTCTTAGTAACAATCGATTACTTCAGCGAAGTAGAATCCTCTTACTATTTTGATTTTGCAAAAATTTAGGATGTATATACCCTTTTCTGGTAAAGGAGAAAGAGTGAATATATGTCCAACTAATCCACCAGGAAAGATGACTTTGAATAAATGGACAGTGAATTTGAGATCTTGTTGTATAACTATTGATACTACTGCTAACGCAGCTTCGCATTAAAAAAAAAGACTTAACATCAATTTTTAATGCCCCTTTTATCTGATGTCGCTGAATTAAAAAGATTTATTGGCTGTATTAATTTTGAAAGAATGAGAAAAAAGGTATGGTACAACGAGAAATTAGCCAGAACAACCTTAATGACCTGTGGTCATTAAAGTCATTTTGGCACCACCCCCATAAAAAGAGAGAGAGGATGTAAGAAAGATTGAAGAGGGGTAAAAATGTGTGAGGGGGAGATTGTACGCAGACTGCTTTCTCGTTGCACCTTGACATTAGAAACCGGATAATACTGTATACTAGACACCCGGACCATACATCGTTATAAACACCTGATCTGAGGTGTCTTCTTCGATGTTTGGTCCATAGGTTTAGTATACGGTATTATCCAGTTTCAAATATTAAGTTGCAACAAGAAAGCAGTCCGCCCACACCCTCCCTGTCACTCTTCTTTTCTCCCTCTCTATTTTTATTTGGGTGGGGTCAAAATGACACAATTAAGGTAATTTTGACACTACCCCCATAAAATGAGAGATAGGGAGTAAGAAAGAATGAGGGAGATGGTGTGTGCAGACTGCTTTCTCGTTGCACATTAACATTAGAAACCGGATAATACCGTATACTAAAACAGTGGACCATACATTTTGATAAGACACCTGACGTCAGGTGCCTTATCTTATTCATGGTTCGGGGTTTTAGTATACGGTATTATCCGTATACAAAATCTGCCTAGATAGGACCACAAAAAAAAAAAAAAAAAAAAAGAACACATGGCCCGGGAAAAAAAGGAATTAAGGATTGAAACAACAAAAACGACCACATATAAACTTGAGGCAACTGGAAATCTCAACGCCAGAGGCTGGGGAATTTGTAAATGGAGCAGCTTTAAGCCATCCATCACCAAAAGCTGGGCTTAGTTGAATTGTTGGTTTGGTTGGTTTGTTGGGTTTTAAGACATATCAACCTTTGTAGGTTATTTAACGCCAAATCCATTTTTATGTAAATAATCTGTTGTATTTAAAACAATTCAGTTAAGCAGAAGTACATAGTTTAATTGTCAAAAACATTTCTATTTCAAACAATTCAAGCAGTTATATGTAACAATTCAGTTAAGTGTAAATACAGTTTTAATGTCGAAAATCAGTTCTATTTCAAATAAATCAGTTAAGCTTAAGCACGCAGTTTAAATGTAAGTACGGTTTAATTAACAATTCATTTTAGCATAAGTGTGCTGTTAGTTCTATTTAACCCATAGATAGGACCCTTATCAGGTGCTACCACTACGGGCCAGAGTGGACCTCGGAGCAATGGCAATGAAAGGGTACTCCGCATTCCCCAAAGCTCCAGCATTGCTGGAACCTCACCATCAGATTGTTTAGTGTTATATGCAGGACATTCGTTGTGGGGGTCTTATCCCTCTGCACAGAAGCAGTCGGTGTATTCTACAGCCCCATCCGACTGGGCAATAGTTGAATTGTGTCCATAGTAAAGCAATAGCTTAAATAGAAAAATCAAAGATCAGGATTTGAGTTTGTTAAAAGGCATATGCGTGATTTTAAACATATAAAAGTTATTTTGCTTAGATAAACTTATAATTAGTTGTCAAGATTTCTGGGACGAAGCTTGATGATTTTTATCGTTAAGGGTTTTCGGATTATTGTCTTTATCTTTATTGTTATTTGAACAACGTTTCGGCCAATATATCCTCCGGCCTTCATCAGGTGTTTGTCGAACTCGGGAACCTACACGGAACTTCGAACTATGTCCTTTATTGAATCCACGGGGGTTGCCTGTTTTGATTCCGCTAGCCATAACCGGGTACAAGTGTTAAGTATTCCAGTATTGTTACTCGCCTGCAGTCTGGATTGTACCTAAGCTTCTAAAGAGACAATCATCTGGAGGTTGCAAATGCACAAATCGTTTTAAAAAAACTTTTTTCTTAAATCAAAAAGTGCAAGAATACTGACCAGCAGAGCATGATAATGCCTAAAAGAAACATTTGTCTCATCTTCTCATATCAGTTTCATTACTAAAAGTTTCATGGAATACATGAAACTTATAGTAATGAAGCTAACATGAGACAGAAGGGATGGCATTTTCCTATATATCCCTGCTCATCATTTACAATGATGGCTTCGGCATTAATTTACCCATGAATGCCGATATCCCATTAAAAAAAGAAAGTAGTAAGAGAGAGAAAATGAAAGAGACAGAGAGAGGGGGCTGATTGAGGCAGAATCAAAGATACAAGTAAAGACACAGAGAGATTGAGGACGGAGAACGGAGAGTATTAAATGTAAGTAGTTTACTTGTGGTTTAATTTCACCTGAAGGAATATAGTAATAGCTATGTTCATTTTGAGAAAATGGAACGAAAACAATCTAACAAAGTGTTAATGAATTCAAGGCGGACAAGAATTGCTTCTAACGATAATCAGACTGGTAGAGACATAGGTGTAATGGTAACAGGTAAGCAAGTAGCTGAATGAAAGTACAAATAGACAATGAAGTAATGAAGTGTCGGGGTGGTGGTGGTAGGGTAGGAGCAGGTGGAAGAGGAGGAAGGAAGATGAATGAGAAATGGAAGTGAGCCCTTCTGTTTCGCGCCGTTTCGTCTTTGTTCGCTAGTTGTAATTGGAAATATTGCAATTGAACACACGGACGAGGCAGTTCGAAAATTAAGTACAGGAATGTGACAGCACAGAAATTGAACTACAGCTATCCACTGGCACGCAGTTAAATCAAAAACAGACGAAAATAAATGAATGAATGAATAAATAAATAAATAAATGAAAAGAGTTAAACCAAATATCTTTAAAAAATATGTAAGGGCAACTACAGTAGCAGTGGTGGAGACGGCAGCAACAGAAGTATCGTGGCCTTCCATTTCCGCGAGTTCTCGTAAATTCTCGTTCTCACTTATTGAAAATTGTCAGAGTTCAATTGAATTATTATTTTACTCTCGTTTGTCTGTTTGTTTTTGTTTTTTTTTAATTATTTTATTTATTTTTTATCCATTTCACTTTCCTTTTTACGACTTCTCTTTGCTCCATTTCAATGTGTCCGTTTTTGTTTCGCTTTTTTTAAAATTTATTTTTGTTTTGTCTTGTTTGTTCTTTTTACTTTAGGAATTTGTATTATAATTTTTTTCTTGCTTGTTTTATTTATTTCTTTGACATTTCTCCCACTCCATCCTTTCTACTTTTCGTTTTTATCTTCTTTTTCTTTTGTTCACACTGTCAGTTATAAAATCGACTTTCGTTTCACTCAGCCACTGCTTTAGTTCGTTTTGCGCGCTACTCTGATAAATATATTGGCTATAAGATTTCCTGCGATCGCTCGAAAAATTGGTCTAAGAATTCGCTTGATATATCGCAGGTGACGGGCCATTTTAGTAGAATTCAAGAATTTTATTCCCTGCTTTATGCATTTATACCTTCATTTAGTTTCAATGCACATGACCATTTTGTGTCAATTTTTCTTTTAATATTCGAAAGCAAAATACATTTGTAATACTCCAGAGCATTTCCTGGCTTATAACTCAAATCATTGTGTTTGAAGGTAAAAATAAGAAAATATGATTTGAAATAAAATTCCTTCGAAAATATACAAGATGGAGAAAAAAAAAATCAAGTGATAGTGAAGAAGATGGAATTAGTATTATGGAGGAATGAAGAAAATAATACTTTTATCAGTAATAAAATACTGCGAAAAAACTTTTTTAATGCTTAAGTAACATTTCGTAAAAAGATATAAAGAAATAATGAGATAGTGGTTTTCTTAACACGAAAAAAAAAAAAAATGAATAAATGAATAATAAAAAAAAACAAGAATAATCAAAAAATTGAGAAATTTGGAGGAAATAAATTTGAATCAAGGAAATTTTTAACAGGAAAAGTGCTTTTCACAAATGACCATCACCATACCCATCTCTCTCTCTCTCTCTCTCTCTATATATATATATATATATATATATATGTTTCTTCCTCTCAATATATAATATGTGTGTGCGTGTGTATGTGTGTGAGTGAACAAGGATTGCTCAACGTGAAACATTTACTATTAGTTTTGCATTTTTGCAATGAATTTAAAGAAAGTTTCGTTGATATATATATATATATATATATATACCTTTAGATTTAGCACTATTACCGTTAATTTAAAAACAAAAAATATATAACATCATTTCAAATCTGAAACGATATTGATACACGCTACCAAATGAAATATATATAGTGCCACTAAGAAAGCATTCATCAGATGTCCAAGTTGCAGTTAGGTACGGTCTCGGGACAAATCACATATTAGATTTATCATGACAAGAAAATCCAGCAAACACCTACGTAGGCCTCATCAGCAGTACTCACCGTAATTTCCACCACTGGAGATCGAACCAACAACGACAGTAGGCAAAAGCCGAAACTCTACCACGGGCCAATGGGTCATGTCATACATAAATGATGCCGAATTAAGTAGTCATGATGCCGAATTAACTAATCAATGCGCGACCACTTGACCTAATGTGTCTTGAAGGTTCGTATTAACAACAGAGGCCACGGCCACCTCCAAGGCTACGTCTTCCCAAATCGGAATTATGAGTCCTCACAACATTACCTCATGGGCAAGAAATTATATTATATTTATATAAATGGAATTAATGCTATATTAGAATTATCATGTATATATATATATATATATATATATATATATATATATATTATCATATACATATATATATAATTATATATATATAGTATATTAGAATTATCATATATATATATATATATATTAGAATTATCATATATATATATAATCATATATATATATATATATATGATATATTAGAATTATCATATATATATATATAATTATATATATATATATATATATATATATATATATATGCTATATTAGAATTATCATACATATATATATATATTATCATATATATATATATATATATATATATATGCTATATTAGAATTATCATATATATATATATATATATATATATATATATATATGTGTGTGTGTGTGTGTGTGTGTGTGTGTGTGTGTGTGTGTGTGTGTGTGTGTGTGTGTGTGTGTGCATTAAAACTGTTTATGTATACATTTCCGTGTGCATGTGCATAAACGGAAATATTATGAATGAGGTTACATTTGTGAAATTTGATACGAAATAAATATTCTGCGAATTTCTTCCCGAAAACATCATTATTTACCAAAAAAATATTATTTCTGCTGTTTCTTTTGAAGTATGATCACTGCTAACCAAAGGGAAAAGTAAAAAGCAGTTCTATATTTGCTTTACACACCCGGTTTGAACATTCTACAAATTTTGGGTACCAATATTTCTAGTTTTTATCAAAGTTTTTTTATTAAAGTATAATCTTCCTTATGATTCAGAATGTTATAATCTTTTACATCTTGCAATGGTTTGTTTTACAATCAGGACCTCGAAATACAACGGTAAAGTCCTGTGTATACAAGATTTAAATGTTTATAAGACAAAAGTTAAAATAAGTTATTCTGATTTTAATCCAGAGTGTTTACGTAACACGATCCAATTTACATTAATTTGATTAGGTAATTTAGATTGAGAAACACATATGTTTAGGGAATACAGGATGACGACTTATCTTGTCAAGCATAAAAACAACCTCTGTGTCGCTTGCTAGCAAGCTAATTAATTTGCATACGTTTTTCTTTCTTTTCTAAACAAACAATACGTGTTTCTTAATCTATTTTCATCGGTCTGTTTGGTTTCTTTATTTAATGGCATATCAGCCTTTCTGTGTTATTTAATGCATAAGCTATCCTTGTAGAAGGACGGTTGTGGTACTATTTAACTCATAGCCGCGAAGATAAGAGAGTTAATACCTTTCCTAAAAGTATTAGTAGGAAAGTAAACGTAATAACGCAACTTGGTTTCGAACTCGCTTACTATGATATCGGAGTCTAGCTCGTTTGCCACTTCGCCACGGAGACCGACCTACAAGGAAAATCACGATTCGACCAATAAAGTTCTTTAGAATATTCACCACGTCACTGACAAGGGATTGGAATATGAATACGTTTTATGAGGTCAAGTTAGCTACATGATTCTGAATTTTAATTGTCTTTCTACAGAACCATTTGCCTTCCATGACTAGAGATCTTGATCTCCCTTTCTATTTGATCGGTAGAAAAGATGAATTTATGCTTTATCCTAGTGCATCAGAGCGAAGTGAACACAAAATCTCACGGCTTAGATTTGAACACAGCTATTTAAGAGGGTCAAAAATGGCTGGCGTTTAGAATGGTGCCAATAAATGATTGGGGTTAATTGAAGGTTTGGTGTCGAAAGCTGACATTCGTATAAGAATTAAAAATACATTACGTACAAATTGCTGATTATATATTGATGTCTATCCAAAGTAGTGTGCGCACATATTAACAAATAGTTACACAAAGACAGCAGCAACAATTTTTTCACTTACAACATCATCAAAAACTAAAGGTGAAGAGTAAACGTCAAATCACAAAGAAACATTCCAACCTTTACAGAGAGAGAGAGAGAGAGAGAGAGAGAGAGAGAGAGAGAGAGAGAGAGAGAAAGAGAGAGATGAGTCTCATAAGATTCTCAACTTGGTTGACTTTCCACAGAGATAAATAAAGTCGGTGCCAAATATGTTGCATGTGCTTGCTGCTCAGAGCAACCATCAGATAGACGTTGCCGCGAACTAGCCCAAAGACAGCCAATGTATAGTCTATACGTGTAGCAATCGGAGTAGTGTCAATGAACTGAGATTTAATGATTTACTGTTTAAATTTGTTCACTTCTAGTAAGCCCAAGGCGACCTCTAATGTTAAGAACTACAACCTTTATTCCCGAGAATATTTGAAATTTAGATCTGTATCTTCATTTACTAATGAAACAATAATGGTGTGCCTGATAATAGGAAAGATTTTCAGTAAGGACGCAATGAAACTGGTGAAAATGAAACACCACCTTGAAAGGATTCATTCCGTAAAGAACAACAAAATTCTTGATTTTTGTAAAATGATGAAAGAATAATTTTGAAATGAACCTAATCTAAAGAACTATTTAAAAATCTTCAGTCAGTGCCAATAATGACGGAGGGTTGAAGATATTATACAATATCTCTCTTAATGTAGCGTAGAAAGGAAATTTGTTTATCATTGAAGACATTATAATACCTGTAATTAAGCCTGTGATTGAAAATGTTATGAAGAAAGATTCTCAAACTGAAATAAGATGCAATTCATTATGTATAAATACAGGAAAACTATTTATTGATTAGATGGCTGATGATGAGGAGAAAAACTTTGTATCAGAGCTTTAACATTGCAAGTTTTTTATTCAACTCGATGAATCATCTTTTAGTAGTTCAAATATTCTCACGACCTAGGTACGTGGTGCATTCAATAAGTTTCCACACTTTTTGTACAGGCATTTAAAATTGTCGTAGACTCTTGACAATTCTGTATGTTACTGCTATACATCTTATGAGATGACTAACCAATTTTTTTGATTTCAGGTTCAAATGAACAGCTACAGCAAGAATTAGAATACACCCTACTTAAGCCTGATTGTCACAGCTGGTGAATTTCAAAAATGCAATCTGGACGTGAGGACACTTTAGAAGAACGATATGCAATAAAATTCTGTTTTAGACTTGGAAAAAATACCACAAAAACGTATGGAATGCTTCAGACCGCTTTTCGACCATCTTGCATGAATTGAGCATCAGTTTTTGAGTGACATAAGAAATTCAAGGAAAGCAGGGAGCCTGTGAAGGATGATGAGAGGTTTGGAAAGAGTAAGGAAGTGAAGACACCAGAGTTGATTGGCCTAAGGGTTAGGGTTAAGGTTACGATATTGAGGTTTTAAGGGTGTTCAGGAAGAGATTCCGTCGGAAGAGGCCAGCACTCGGGTCAGTGGCATTTCCACCAGGACAATTCACGAGTCCATAACTCCATCCTTGTCACAGACTATTTGACCAAGATGGGTAACAAGACAGTTCATCACCCTCCCTATAGTACAGACATTGCTCCTAGTGACTTTTGGTTATCCCCTAAGCTCAGAGGGTGTCGTTATGAGACAATTAAGGAGATGAAAGAGGCTGCGACGAAGGTCATTGACGCACTCACACAAGAGGACTTCGATGGGGCCTATCAGAATTTGTTAGAACGGTACAACAAGCGCATTGCAGCCGGGGGAGATTACTTCGAAAGGGACTAGAGTTTCATGTGTGTACTATCAATACTGCCGATACGAAAAAAGTCTGGAAACTTATTTAATGATCCCCGTATGTATGTATGTATGTATGTACTAATTCCTCAAGATGTGACACAGGATCAATTTTTAAGCAAAGTTTAACAGGATTTAATTCAGAGTTTTCCCTTTCTTTGACAAGTTGCTTAACCAAGGCTGAAGACTTTTCCCAAGAGTATTAGTGCTTTGTGAAGTACAATCAGCCTCGTCCAGGTTTTGAATTCGAGTCAGCGTGTCCATTCCAACGAAGTTAGCTATTATACCACGGGCACCTCCTCATGGACAGGGCAAAGTGACATAGTCCAAATCTAAAGTGCATCGTTTACGAATTTTTGTTTTCTAAGTAACTTAAAGGGAATGCCAAAGGCGAGACAGTTTTTCTATGTTAAGAGGGTTATTTGAAAAACCCAATATTCCCCCTTCAACAATATTTCTGCAATGGCTTATAATAATACACAAGCTACAGTTGGCTGTTACGGATGATTCGCCACCTTACTCAAGAAAAATTTTCCCCAAACTTTTTTAATGCTTAAATAACATTTCGTAAAATGATATAAAGAAATAATGAGATAATGGTTTTGTAAAATACAGCTTGGCTGACAATATGGGACAAGGTAAAACTGCCTCGGTGCCGTCACAAAGTGATGCACCGGAAGAGAGTGACCTGTGAACTGCATGACAGTTATTTCCGCTTGATTACGATCAAACATGCCAATCCAAAGACGGTGGAAGTGCATATTCCGATGGCCAGTTATGAGAAGAAATCGTGGAGGCGTGGAGGCGTGTCCATATCTCTGCGTGGGAGTTTGATGGTAATATAAGGCCGACGAATTGAGCGGAAGACAGTGAAAAATTCCGCTGTTCACGCAAGCTTGTCCCGTCGTTGCCCCGTGTGCATTTTCTCGGCTATCATTTACTTACATCGAAGAGTCCAGGCCACATAGACGAACGATTCTAATACCTCTCCTGATTGCTCCTACTTCACACTGGCGCCCGTCGAGAAAATAAATATATATTGTTATATATATATTACGTGTTGTCGTTTGTTTGGCCAGAGCGAAACGTTTACAAAGTCACCATCTTGTAGCCAAGAAACTCAGTGGAGAACTGCATGATACATAAAAGTATTTATCAATTCAACTAATAAAATTCAAAATCCTACCGTTTCAATTCAGACAGTTTGCAATGTTGAGTGATAAAATGATGACACTTTTGCACACAGAGGTAAGGAGATTGTCAAGAGGTGATAGTTTGTAAAGACTTGTTGATTTGTATGATTTAACTATGATGTTTCTTTCAGATGTGGATCCATCGCTATGTGATGAGTTGAAAATGTATTAGAACCATCTGCTTTAATTGGAACATCTATATTCACAATTTAAAGAAGTAAAAAAACATCATCTTTAAGGTAAAGAAACTACAGTTGTCCAAACCGGAATAATCGTAGTAATTTTCTAAATCAAAAGTGGGATATTTAAATCTTCATAGGTATAGCTAGATTTTGAATATTTTTCAAACTTGCCGTAATTGAAAGTAGATGAAAACAATCCTGGCTGTGATATAGAGATATACACAAGGCACCATGAAAAGTTTAGAGAAAGCTTCAAAGTACGTTTCGAGAATCTGGAGAAAATACATGTTCCTGGCTGGACTGTTACATCACTCAATTTGAAAAAAGAAAATGCAGACAAGGAACTTCACTTTGAAGATGAACTCGTTCATATGTGTATGGATCTCGAAGCTAAATCATTATTCAGAAGTAAAAGCCTCAGCGACTTTGGAGCAATGTAGATACTGTTACTAAATTACCCTAGCTTAGTGCAGCAGTTGATGAGTGTTTACTTGCGTTCCAAAGTTTGTACATGGCTGAAGCTGATTTTTGCCTGGCGAATACTATTCTAACAAGACAGAGAAAGAAACGGAAAGAGGAAAAACGTAGTGACTACGATTAAAATTCACCAATCTCCAGCTAAATGTCAATGCCCTTTCTGATGCTTATCAAACACATCCATCCCATTAATGATGTCAACCAATTCAATAAAAATGTTTATCTATTTTTGATGTATTTATCATTAGGCTGCAAATGACAGCAAACAGATTCTCCACCCTTTTTATTACCCAATTCAATATTTCATGTGACATATTGATTTATCATGTTGTACTTCCACATAGTTCGATAAGTTTGAACACTTATGTGTTGAATTCCAACATTATGATCAATATTTTGCACAATGTTTATGATTTGTACCATGACGGTTTTTCTTTTTTGTTTTCTTGTATTTCATAAGATTATTTCACTGGGGAGTGGATACTGAATAAAAGTTTCGTATAACTTGGTATGCAGTTTCCTTTATGGATGTATATGGAAAAGAGGGTTTCGTATGAAGTTTTCCTCACTAATTTATTGGGAAACCACACATCTACTTCATTATAATTATCATTTGTAGTATCAGTCTTATTCGTAGTAGTTATATTATTATTATTATTATTAGTAGTAGTAGTATTAGTATTAGTATTAGTAGTTACTTATCTATACTCTTGTACATTAGGGCTTGATGAAGGATCAAATGTTCCATTAAAGGGTCAATGATGTAAAAAGTATAGTGACCTGTGGTTTAAATAGTACTACCATTGTCCCTTTATGGGGATAGGTTTAACATTAAAAAACATTGATTTGTCATTAAACAAAGAAACCAAACCAAACAGCAGATCATTCGCCGATTTATTCTCAGAAATTCTATGACGTTTATGTCATAATAACCTAGTTAACTAGAAAAGAAGATTATCCTCTCATTTAAAGTTACCATTAATATGTCACATCTTTGGACAATTTTCTTGATGACATTAGATCTTTATATTATTATTATTATTATTATTATTATTATTATTATTATTTATACGGGTAACCTCCTCCATTCAGTTAATGCAAAAAAAAAAAACTTTAGAATTTGGGTTTAGAAGTTTGTACAAAATCATCTAATGCACTTCAATTTAGTAATTCGCCCTCTCGCTAGTGTTTAAAATTCGATTACTGTATCCACCCCCACGCGTCAGAGAGGTAAGACCTACACAAAACGTGATATTCTAAGTAACTGCATTCGATGGTGAGACTCAAGTTATGGAGATCTTGGGAGTGTGGGGTACCTCATCATTGCTAATACTCCCTAGTCCCCTCTGACTCAGAGTAGTAATAATTGTTAGTTTCCCGTCTATTGGTCAAATTTTCCCCATATGATTATAGTTGGCTAAATTAGTTTGTTTGCTTTTGGTGAATAAAGATGAACTCTGTAAATTTTCAAAATTTAACTCTCTCTTAATTCGTCCAGGAATGTATACAGCCAACAATAATGGATTACTCAAATTTCATATTATTGCTACTTATAGATTTCCATGGCCGAGCGTGAACCTTGACCAACCACCTGTTGAATAGAATTTCTAATCATTGATATAGAAGGGTCATTCAGAAATTTTTAAGCTTCTCTCAGAAAGAAAACCTATAGTTGAAAACTTTTCATGGTTGGTCGGGTTTTATAGTATGTCAATCGTTGTGGGATATTTAATGCTAAATTCTGTTTGTGTACACACACACACACACACACACACATATATATATATATATATATATATATGATTATGAACCATTTCTTGGTAACAATATTCTTGACGTAGCCAGAGGTAATTGGTTTTCAATCAGGTAAATGGTTTTGAAGTATTACTATTTATTGTTTGCACACAGTTAAACAGTTTCAAGTATTGCTATTTAACTAAAAATATATTCAATATTAACAATCCCTTCTAAAACAGTACTATTTGACCAATAGATTGGATATAAACAGGAGTTATTACTCTGAGTCAGATTAAACCTATGAGTAATAGTAATAAAGAGGTACTCCATATTCCCCATACTCCAAGACTGCAGCCTCATCATCAGATGCAGTTTAATGTCATAGTTAAGCTAATAAATGTTTTCAATTATAGCAATCTAGCATAAGTAATTCTGTACAGCTTTATTTGTTTGTTTTCACACAGTTAAATGGTTTTTAAGAATTACTAAGTAATATTAATAATTTAATTTAACATGAATCCTTTTTTGCACTCTGGGTTAAAGTGTACCCGGGAGTAATGGCAATGTAGAGGTACTCCATGTTACCCAAAGCTCTTGAAATAAAGCCTCACAATCAGATGGCTTAGTTTCATATCCTGGACACTCATTAAGCAGAGCTCTTATCCGTCAACTGAGATGTAGTCGGTGTATTCAAAAACCCCAGCCGACTGGGCTACAATTTTTGTTGCGGTTACACACTACCACAAAACCGAGTCGGCTGTGGCCGTAAACAAACCCGACTATATCTCTGTAGAGGGATAAGTCCCCCATCAATGACTGTCCTGTATAAAACATTGAGCAATTTGATTGTGAGGCTCAAGTAATGCAGGAGGTTTGGGGAATGCGGAATACCCTTACATTGCTATCGCTCCCAGATCCACTCTGGCTCAGAATGATAGCACTGGATAGGTCTAATTGATCAAATAAAACTATTTGAGATTTAAACTGTGTGAAAACAAATGATCAATGTTAAATTGAATTGATTGGGATAGAACAGTTAGATCATTTAACTGTGTGTAAACAAATAAGTGATGTTTAATTGAATTGTTAGTAATTCCATAGAATACTTGGAACGATTTAACTTGGACCTATGTTAACAAACTATATATATCTAATCTATATGTATAAAACGGATATGGTATTAAATGGTATACAATGGTTAATATGCAATAAAATCAAAATAAACCAAAACATTACCAGATCGTTTAAGCAGTTTAAATTGATTCAGGTTTCCGTCTTAATTTTTGTGCAGATGAGACACATACAAATCTGTTTTGAACGACCTTCATAGTTGCCAAGTCTTAAATCTTTTATGCTAACATTATTGTTTGTCATTATTTGTTCTTTGATTAGAAAAATATTTTTCTCTTTTGGAATTTATCTGAGTCATCAATGACGTTTTCACTTGCAACCCTATATCTTTTATTCAGGTCTTTTTTTCTTGGATTCTTGACATCCAATGTGATCATTTCCTGGAATATTCCTCTCCTTTGTGCAACAAGATATTATTTTTTATAAAAATTTTTTTTCTTTTTTGAAAACTCTTGTCAAATTCAATTACTCCGAACTGCATACTGCCCTGCTAACAGAGCTTAGAATACGATTAATGAATCTCTTGCAAAGGTATATGCCCCCTCAAAAGGGCACCGTATGTATAATATTAACTACATCTGCTGATGAGGCTCCAGTTATGGAAATCTGAGGAGTTTGGAGTATCCCTTCGTTACCATTACTCCCAGGTCCATTCGGAGACGGATTAGCATTGATTGATTGGGTTTCATCAATATGTTGTTTTACAGGAAAAGACGACAACATTTATGTATAAAATATAATCTGCAGCTTCATTTTATTACCCAAAATAAAAGAGGGTCGAAGACGTTAGAGTTGTACGTAGAAAGATAACAGGTACGGATGTTCTGTGAACCACTTCTCTTTTGGATCAAAATCTTTCTAGTTATATAACATGTCGGACACCCACGCAATTAATGAGGGCACGCCTACCTTTGGCATGCTACCACACAAATTCTTGTGGTTACACATGCCGCCTGCACCATTCACGTGGGCACGCCACCTTCTAGCATGCCACCCACGCAATCTATGTGGAATTTCCACCGTCATCACCTGTGTTCTATTAATTTTAGGTACCTGGTGCATTTTGTTATTTTCGTTCAACCAGAGTCCGAATTTTGCCGCTGGATCAACAGATATCAAAGGGGTCTTCCAGTCAGTATCCAATGCATAGATTTGTGAACAGATTATTCATAGGAACCATAGGAACGTGTGCAAAAAAGAAACAACAAAAAATCAAGAATAAAACACACAAAAAATATAACGTACTATATGAACGTACTATGAACAAGATTCAATAATTTAGGTATAAGATAACCCTAGATTATTAGAGATACCGTTAAAATTAATCGAGAATTTAATTCTCAATTGTTAGATGAGAGAGAGGTTGTGATAGTAGGTTGTGTAATCAACCTGGGATCTGGTGCAAAATAGCAGTGTTGCGTATTCTCGTGAATGATACCTCTTCATAGTCATATGGCTACGCCTTAGGAGGGTAACATCATAGTGGCACATTAAAGAGGAGACACATAATCGCAAGGAATTCGTCATAAGCGTTGTGGACTGTCCGTATCCTATTTTGGACACGTTATCATGTGAGACGTTTTGACAAACAACTTTTTTCGATGGAGAAAGCAAAAAAGAAAAAAAAAGACACAAAACAAATTAACATTATAGAAACCATTTTACTACGAAGTTGCTCTTTAACAGGTCAACCCCTACGCCACGGAGATTTTCCAGAACCATTTTATTTATCATTATATTCATTTGTTAGGAAATGTAGATTGTCACTTAAAGTATATTTGTTTGAGCTTTTCAACATCATCTGTCAATTTTTCAGCTATCTCTACCATAGACCCCCAGAAGGATCCTGACCATTCAACCCTGAGTCTGCAAATTTTTTTAGAAGCAAATACTATCTAACAACGCAACCCATTGTTGATTGATTGATCTTAATGGCCTGTCTAGACTTATTTCATGTCTTGAGGTTAGTGAATCATGTTCATCGTAAGTTTTTTTTTTAGATTTTTGTGTATCTGTTTCTTAAGTAGTTTTTGCACACAATTATTTCATTTTAAATATTCCGATGAAATAATTATATGGTTTCAAGAAATCATCATCATCATCATCATGTCATGCTGGTAGCACGGATATCCCTGACCCTCTTTCGCCACTTTTCCCTATCGTTCATCGCCTCAGGCAGGTCTTTTGGACAACATCCCGTATCCTCACATGCTGAGTGTATGTTCGTGCTGGTCGTCCTGCTTTTGCACGGCCATGTGCGGGGGTCCATAAGAGTACATCACTTATGAGTTCGTCCCTGCTTCTCCAGCAGTGTCCTGCATGTCTGGTTCGTCTAACTTGGATAGTATTCGTGATGGGAGGCAGGTGGCCGTACAGTTGGTGTCTTGTGGGGTGTTGCCGCCAGGACTTGTTCAAGATTGCTCGCAGCATTCTTGTGTAATTGCCGTCTAGCTTCTTCTCCATTCGTTTTGTTTGAGTCCATGTAGTGCATCCATATAGCAGTATCGATGCGACCGCTGCCTGGAAGAAACTGCGTTTCATTTTATCGGTTAGGTCTGATTTCCATATAATCGATAGCCTATTGATAGCTGTCCATGCTTTCGTTAACCTCGTGTCGATGTCCTTTTCGGTTGATGCAACGCTGCTTCCTAGGTAAGTGATTCATATTTAATAATAGTCATTTGTTTGCACACAGTCAAAAGGTTTTAAGTAACTAATAATAAGGTTTAGTAAACAAAGCTTTAAGTAACCGTTCTTTATTTAAAAATTATACAGTTAAATGGTATCACGTATTCTATCGGATACGAATAATTTTTAAGCATATCTCTTTGACGCAGAGATAGGACTATAACTTTTACTGCCACTCTGTGTCAGAGTGGATATGAGATTAATGGCAATGAAGTGATTTTATACAATCCCCAGATCTCCAAAACTGGGGCATCACCATCCGATGTAATTCAGGATCATACCTGAAAGACCAATGTTTAATAGAAAAGAGTCTTACCCCTATTCTGAGTAGGAGTCAACATATTCAAAATTTCTCCCGCCAGGCAGAAAATTTCTGCATTTAAAAAAAAAATCTTGTGTTCTTTCTGATTTACTTCATTTAGTCTCGTTATTTCGACGATTTGCTTAATTTGGTGCACAGGCCTCAAATTATTTACAGTACTTGCAATTAAAGAAAACTCGTGTATAGAACAGGCTTACACAATGTAAGTTCGGTGATCTGACAAGAACTGGTAACTTCAGCGTGACTTGACCATAAGCCAAATTCAATTAAACTACTTTCGTTAAAATTTCTATTTTCAGAGCCTCAGTTGATAGCCGAACGTTTTGCAATGAACTTACAAGACAAGCACGATTTATATTGCGAAGATAACTCTATCGAAATATAATTACGTCTACAGAAGATAGGCCAGTAAATATATATTTAAAGCTATACTTTAGAATTACGTAGTCTTGAAATGGAAAAGCAAAAATAAGACATAACATTTCTACTTGGAAATATGATCTGCTGGAAGTAATTATATTTTCAGGCTCAAGAAGGGAAAACAGAGTGTTTTTTTTTAAATATCAGCTTTAAAGATAATAAAATAAATTTCTAAAACCATCAAACCGGAAACACCTGGCTTTTTTTAATATCGGAAGTAATGCTGAAAAATCACTGCATTTGTATAATGCCAACTGGATTCCTTTATGACAGGGTGTAAAACGGTGTTGGTTTGAGGTAAGATAAAGTTTGATATTTACGTGTTATATTTATGGATTATTTTTTCTAATGTCTATCTTGTGATAAACTTAGAAAAAAAAGATTCATTGTTTAAGCTTTTCCCGTCGTAAAATATACCCAAATGTCTTCAGGGATAAAAGAAGCAGTCGACATTCAGTGATTGACATTAAAATGATGCAACTGCTGTGAAGTTGATATGAAATTACATCAAAGAGTCACTTACAATTAAAAAAAAGTCTTTGTCTACCAATCTTATCTATCTATCCATCTATCTATCTATCTATCTATCCTAACCTATTCATTTCTATTTCACTGGGCATGTGGGAATGCGTATATGAGTATGTGGACGTGTGAGTTTACGTGTACGCAGGCATAAGTGTGTGCATGTGTGTTAGGATAGTCTCGTGGGCATATGAGCGAATCTATACGTGTCATGTATTATAGTTATTTACTATGATTTGTGTAAGTGGCACAAGGACTGATACATTGAGCACCCAGTGAGATTCAAACACACCAGCAATGGTTTTCAAAATAAGCTTGCAAAATATTACACGAAGCGAGGTGCCCATGAGTCATACATTACATATTTCCGACAGACAGATAGATAGATAGATAAAAAGAGAGAGAGAAAGAAAAGCTGATCAGAAGCTGATGATAGAATGATATATGGGAAGATTTTGTAAGGGAAGAAGAAAGAGATATGTGAAGTAGTGATAGAGAGAAAATGGGAAAAAAAGAAAGATCGGTATAGAAAGAGTAGAGAGAGAGAGAGAGAGAGAGAGAGAGAGAGAGAGAGTATGTACGTGCGTGTATGAGAGAGAGAGAGGCGGAGAGGGAGAGAAAGAGAAAATATACGATAATATTCTTTTCTGTTGGTATGTTTTATCTAGTGTATGTAATTATGGGATTGTGTGGATGTGAGTGTGTATGCCTACATATATATATATATATATATATATACAAACTCTTCCGCACATACAAGATGTTACACAAGGTCATTTTTTAAGCGGAGTTTGATAGGTTTGAATACAAACTTTTACTTCTCCTATAACGGTTGCCATAACAAGATTAAAGAGCTTAGTCTGCCCTACTCTTTACCCATAGCTAGGAGGAGAATAGATTGATTCACAACTTTCCCCAAGGCTATTAGTGCTGTGTAATGCGAACAACCCTGTCCAAAATTCGAACTCAGAGTGTCCACTATCTAACGACGGTAAGCTTTTCACCAGAGGCATCTACGTATATATATATATATAGGATGCAGTAGCAAAATATGGAATAAGTTTTAAAACATTTTTCTTAGATTAGCCCATTTTTTTTTAAAATTCATGAATCTAAATTTTCACGATTAACTCAATTATTCAATCACGTTTTATAAATCTATGATTTACTTAACGCCGAAACCAAGCCAAACTTTCTCTGTCTACCGTATATAAAGCAAAGATTTTTTTCTTTTTACAGAAAAAAAGATCTTTTTAAGAAAAAGGGGGAGAAGAGGACTTAACAAAAAACAAAAGAAAAGTTTTTTAAGATTAAGAAAGACCCTACAACGTCAATAAGGGAGCACATTAATAAATTGGAAGTCAACGAGAAAAATGTGAGGACAGCATTAAAGAAGATTTTAGCCCAGAGCTGAACACCTTGATTACACTATATGGAGCGTTTTAGAAAACAAAGCAATTGCAACTTCCCATTTACATATTGGTTCACTTAAAACTGCTACTGAGGAAGAAAGGAATAAAATGACTTAAGGATATATTTTGAAGACATGATCGTTTCGAAGGCGTGTTGATACAATAATTGAAAAATATGGCGATCATATTGCGTAAATTTACTGTTTTGTGTCTATGTTCTGATTGTGTTATTTATTTTTTTATATGAAAATTAATCATGTTTTATAATCGAGTCGAGTCATTTATTAGTATACTAGAATATTCCTAATTTTGCCTCTGCTCTGCTCTCTCTCTCTCTCTATCTCTGTCTGTCTGTCTGTCAGTCTCTCTCTCTCTCTCTCTATATATATATATATATATACGAATCTTTCACTGTGTTAAGGTAACAATCTGATGAGAGTGTAGTGGTTTTGAAAAGAGTTTGATGAGTCCCACAATGATTACGAATGTGCGGCAGCTTAGAAGCCTTATTCTGATTATTTCTATCAGAAAAGAACTACAGAGTTTGTTTTTGTGATCTTGGCCATGATTGACAACGATCTCAGTTGGTCCATCAGATTTATATCCAGGGACATGGAAATGTCGGAGTTTCTTATCAGACAGGTAGGGCATATAGATATTCAGTATTTCTCATGCAAATAAGAAAGCGCCAATTATATCATACCATGAAAAACAAGGGAAAAGACCGTGCTGCATTGCTTTTAAACAAACTCAAGTTTTGCCTTTTACTGTATATGCTTCCATTTTTCTTAGAACAGCGAAATGTCTGCCACAATCAGATGGTAAACTCACCGAAGAAGGTTAACTTTCTTTGATCCCAGAAGATGGATCCATAGTGATGAAAAGCATACGACTAGTCTACATCAAGGTATTAAGCGTGGTCACTAGCGTTGGTGATATTATGCCTTCATTCATCTTCCCATGTGACGTCAGACTCAACACTGAGGTTTGCATCAAGTCTCGGGTGGAGTTAGAACTTGCTATGATCAAGGGGATGGCTACTGAAAGATTCTACATCAAGCAACTGGATTGCACATGACACACAAGCAGAAGAACCCATTGCTGGTTGTCAGAAATTTTTGTGACCTATCGTCACAAAAATCACGTGGCTAGTGATTTTGGGGCTAGTAATCTTTGTGACCTATCGTCACAAAAATCACGTAGCTAGTTCTATCGTCTGGCTGCCAACCTCTCCAGATTGCCATCTGAGCGAGGGACTAATAAAACTCACTGTTTGCCCAGTCGTCTGGAGCTGTAGAATATACCGAGTGTTTTTCTATAGAAGTGTAGGATCTCCCACCACCCAACGAATGTTATGGATATGACTCTAAAAAATCTGATGGAGAGGTTCCAGTAATGTAATTTAGGGAATGCGGAGTACCTCTTCATTGTCATCGCTCCCAGGTCCACTCTGTCCCAGAGTGGTAGCACCTAATGAGGTTCTATTTATGGGTCAAATAGAACTAAACTGTGTACTTAAGTTAAATTGAACTGCTTGAAATAGATCTGTTTTAACATTTAAAGTGCGTATTTATGCTAAACTGAATTGTGTGAAATAAGAACTGTTTTTTTTTTATATTGAAAAAGAACTGTTAAGATATTAAACAGTGTGTAAACATAAACTATATTAATATTAAACTGAATTGCTTGGAACAGAACTGTTTGACTAAACTGAAGAGCTTGAAATAAA
This sequence comes from Sepioteuthis lessoniana, assembly GCA_963585895.1. Classification (NCBI taxonomy): domain Eukaryota; kingdom Metazoa; phylum Mollusca; class Cephalopoda; order Myopsida; family Loliginidae; genus Sepioteuthis; species Sepioteuthis lessoniana. Next base: position 41,337 of record CAUZXS010001568.1, read on the forward strand.
AATGATAAAAATGATTTTGATAATTAAACAGTGTACTTATGCTAAACTGCATTATTTGAAATAGAAATGTTTATTTGTATAAAAGAGGCAGATGTGCCATAAAACCTAAATAAACAAATAACAAACCTTTGTGCAACACAAAGATAAACTGAAGGCAAAGAAAATAGCAGCATTTATCACTTTGAATTTTTAAAAAAGTCAGAAAAGCTTAAAAAGATTCTGAAGTCGTCTGGAGTCCATGTTTAAAGTCATTGGCGATTTCTTAGAATAAATTCAGTATTATAGTATTTAAAGATATGTTCGTGTAATTTCCAAAATCTGTGAATGTAAAAAGGGTATAAAGTGTTATTTTTTATCTTTACTTAATTATAATGATAGAATGAAATGTAATTTTTTTCCGAACATCAGTCGTGTTCAATATATTGTATGGATGCACCACTTGAGTGCTGACTTAGCTTGATGGTAATTGCACGAGGAGGCTACGAGCTATATTAAACAAATCCTTGATGCAACAATCCTACAAAACACCCATCTCGAAGGCCATCCAAATTAGACGAACTAGACATACTGGACACTGCTAGAGGAGAATGGAGGAACTCATAAATGACGTTCTCTTGCGGACCCCTTCACACGGATGCTTTAGTGTAAGACGACCAGGTAGAACTTATCTATAATAGCTCTCTACGGACTCAGAATGTAGCCTAGAATACCTGCCGGACGTGATGGATGACAGAGACAGATAACGAGAGAGAGGGGGGGAATCCCTGTGAGCAGCATAACATGGTGATATATATATATATATATATATATATATATATATATATATATATATATATATATATATATATAATTTCGAAGGAATAATTTTAAATCCAACAATTACTTTTATCAAATATTTTCTCACCCAATTTTTTGGTTTGGCTTAGTTTTGTTTTGTTTTATGACGTATCAACCATTGTAGGTTATTTAATGCCAAATTGTTTTTATTCATATATATTAAATATATTATTACTAAACACATTTTGTAGATAATATTTTTAAACAAGCCGTAGCTCATTTTTTGCACACGCTTAAATAATTTTACTTATGTCTATCAAATGAGAATAAACCTCTCTATTATTAATCATTTATTTGCACACAATTAAAGGTTATTAAGTATTGCCATTAAGCACTGACCATTCAATGGAACATCAGTCGTTTGTTTAGATACAGTTTAATGATCAAACAGTTCAATTTCAAACAATTCAGTTTAACTTGTCATCAAAGGTAAATTTTTCCAAGTATTGCTATATGTCAATCATTTGTTTATACATAGTTAAAAGCACAAAAGTAAATAATGGAAAAGAATCCGGCAATCTAGAGAAAAATAGCAAACAAATTGATATCATCTGTCCACGTCCAGATTATTCTTTATTAGAACCGAAAAATTATAGCATTCACTTTGTTTTACATTAAAATTTTCTCTTTGGATTACCTTGTTTTTCTATTTCTCCCCCACTCTATTTCTTCTTTCTTCATATATATATATATATATATATATATATATATATATATATATATATATATATATATATATATATGATTTATAAACAAATAGGTTGTTGATAACATTTTAATAAGCTAAAGATCATTGTTTGCACATAGATAAGGGATCTCACGTATTGCTCTCTAACACGAATAATAATATTCAATATTGATCAGTTATTCGCCCACAATTAAAGGGTGTCAATTATTCTAATCTAACCTGAATAATTCTATTTTATAATAATCATTTGTTTGTTAACAGTTGAATGGTTTCAGGTATCTCTAAAAATAATAGTTTTATTAGTATAGAGTTAAATGGTTAAAACATTGCTTTTTACCACGAACTATTTAATTTAACATTAGTCATTTGTTTGCACATAATTAAATGGTTAAAAAGTCTATTAGCTCTATAGGTGAAACCCGAACAGGTACTACCATTTCGTGTCAGAGAAGACCTGTGATTAATGGAAATGAAGAAATACTCCATATTCCCCAAATCTCCATTAATGAAGATTCGCCATCAGATGATTTAGATATCCAGTACATTTGTTATTGTAGCAGGGGTTAAGTCTCTCCAGCGATCTCGTCGGTGTATTCTTTATCTTCCGCCATGTGGATGTGTAAATGATTTATCGCTTTTTTTGTTCAACTGCATAACAAACTTCGCGGGTTATTTAATGTCCAAACCATTCTTGTTGAAGTACTATTCAGCTCATATTTGGGCAGGATAAGGGTGTTCATACTTTTTCAGAGGGTATTCGTCTAAAGGTGAACGTAATCGTGTAACTTGTGATTGAATTCGTTCACTTTGAAGCCGTAAATGTTTAAAAAATTCGATTTGACCCATAAATGAAACCTTTACAAGTATTCCTACACTGAATCAGAGTGGACCTGGAACTAATGGCATTGAAGGGGTACTTCCTATACCCCAAAGCTCCTGGAATAGAGCTTTAACACCAGATGCAGTTTAGTGTCATACCCAGGATACACGTTGGGAGGGCTGTCTTTCTGCGAAGTTGAAATGAGCGAAGTCTACAGCCTGACTCAACAAAACGGTTATTATTCCACGAGCACATAACTAAGAGTCAGACATTTTTGATTCTGTCATATATATATATATATATATATATATATATATATACATATATATATATATATATATATATATATGTGGTGTCTTCAATAAGTTTCCAGACTTCTTTGTACAGGCATTTAAAATTGGCGTAGACCATTGACAATTCAGTATGTTATTGCTATACATCTTATAAAATAACTTACCAGTTTTTATGATTTCAGGTTCAAATAAACACCTACAGCAGCAATTGGAATACACCCTACTAAAGCCTGATTATCACAGATGGTGAATTTTAAAAATGCAATCTGACACTTTAGAAGAACAATATGCAATAAAACTCTGTTTTAAACTTGGAAAAATGCCACAGAAACGTATAGAATGCTTCAGACTGCTTTTCGACCATCTTGCATTAATCAAGCATCAGTTTTTGGGTAGCATAAGAGATTTAAGGAAGGCAGGTAGTCTGTGAGGGATGATAAGAGGTGTGGGAGGAGTAAGGAAGTTAATAGACCAGAGTTGATTAGCCAAAGGGTTAGGGTTAGGGTTACTATGTTGAGGTTTTAAGGGAGTTCAGGAAGAGATTCCATCGGAAGAGGCCAGCACTTTTCAAATCGGGTCAGTGGCATTTCCATTAGGACAATGCCCCAGTCCACAACTCCATCTTTGTCACAGACTATTTGAGCAAGATGGGCATCAAGACAGTTTGTCACCGTTCCTATAGTCCAGACCTTGCTCCCGGTGACTTTGGTTATTCCTTAAGCTCCCAGGGTGTCGTTATGAAACGATTGAGGAGATGAAAGAGGCTGTGACGAAGGTCATTGACACGCTCACACAAGAGGACTTTTATGGGGCCTTCCAGAAGTTGTTGGAACGGTACAACAAGTGCCTTGCAGCCGGAGGAGATTACTTCGAAGCGGACTAGAGTTTCATGTGTGTACTATCAATAAAAGTTCCCATACCAAAAAAGTCTGGAAACTTATTTAATGATCCTTCATTGCAATAAATTGATCATTTGTAAAACGACACAACAGGAGAGTCCCCCGCACACACATATATATATAATTT